>SRSM01000825.1:0-64014 GCA_019593545.1 Apocynum venetum | reverse complement strand
TCTCCAAAAATCTTTATGTATACATTTGCTGATGTATTAAAATTCAATTTACTATTTGAAGTTACCCTTGGACCTTGTTAATTCAGTCCATGACGCAATAAATACAAGCAAACCTATAGATAAAACAAGAATACACAGCAAATGAAAAGAAAAAAAAATCTAGAATGGAAAATCGTACTCAAGTCCCCTCCACACTTCAGTGAAAAAACTATTCCTGCTAAGGTGATCCCATTTAATCAGAAGGTGGAAATCCACAGATCTCTTTGATGCGCATAGTCACATCCTTTATCAATGGCCGTTTTTTCTGGTATGCGAGACGTGCATGAAATGGCAAGATGTAAGAGCTGAACCATTTGTTCCTCTGAGTTTTTCTGATGTCTAAGCAGCTCAGAATCAAAGACTTGAATTGTCAATTTTTCTTGAACCATCGACCGAACCCATTTAGGAAGATCAATTCCATCCCCATCAAGAGCTGTTTTAGGGGCCTTTGCGGTCAATAGTTGCAAAATCAATAAGCCAAAGCTATAGACATCTGCCTTTTGGGAGACTTTGCGAGAATCAACTGCTTTAGGTGCTCCATATCCTATCAGGCTAGAAGTAGACACGGGCGAAACAAGCTTGTTTATGCAATAATCAGCAAGGCATGGATCGTAGTATCGGTTGAGAAGGATATTTGATGACTTGATGTTGCCATGACTGAAGTTTGATCCAAGGGAGTGAAGATACTCTAAACCACAGGCAGTTCCTAATGCAATTCTGCATCTTATTATCCAAGTCAAGGGTGTCCTGTCGGGTCCTGTATTTCCAAAGATTGATTTAAAAAAGATATCCCAGCTGGTCAGTCAATCTTCTATTACCAATTTATTTCAAGAATCTTAAATTGTGCATTGGCAAAGAAATTATCAAATGCCGAAGTGCTTGAACTGCTTAATTTCTGTTACTCAATTTTGAATGTTTTCTACAAATGATTTTACTTTCTTTAAATTGCTATTTTCATAGTATATGAAAAATCTAATGTAAATGATATGGATTTATATCCTATTAAAGTAGGAAATTTTTCCATATGAAATTTGCTGCATTAAGAAAATGTATTGAAAAACCATGGGCATTTTACTTTAGCAAGACCATGAAATGGAATGCTTGGCAAAATTTGAACAATTTTGGGACTAAATCCCACAGAAGAATAAAATCAAAACAAATGGAGGTGAAACATATATTACAACATACAATTCATTAAGAAGCACAAAAGAAATGCCGAAATTTTAACAAAAGAGCAGAATAGGAGGACCTCAAAAATGCAAAAATTCCATCAATTAAAATCTAATCATATGGCGTATATAAAAGCAAAACAGAGGATAGCCAAGAAGACGATGTTAAGGCCTTACCATGCAAGATAGAGTGCAAACTTCCCATGGGAAAGGAGTCATAAACAAGAAGCTTTTCATCTTTGCCAAAGAAATATGCTCTAAGAGGCACCAAATTCTTATGATTCAAACGCCCCAATTTTTCAACTCTTTCTCTGAACTCATCCTCGGAAACAGAAACATTTCTCAATTTTGACAACCATATCATCCCCTGTCCCCAATATGCCCTGTATGTAGTCCCAAGAATACCCTTTCCCAGCACTTCAGCTGAAGCTCTTAATAGTTCATCCATGGTAAAAAACTCTGAATTTTCCCCAAAAAACACCAATCCTACACTCCCACCATTACTAGCTCCCTTTTCATGATCTGCTTTGCAGCCATCCCATTATTGGATTCATAATCTTCTCTTACTATGAAAGGTCTAGGACTCTGGAAATCATAATTTGGTGGCTTCACCGGAGAAGGCGGTAGTGGCGACATCACGGGCTTCCTAGATTGTTTCCCCCTTCTGTATATCTTCCACAAAATGAACGAAATCAGTAGTAAGAAAATCAGCCCAAATATAGATCCCACAACAATACCCGCTATGGCTCCATCTGAAAGATTACTCCCACCTACTCCATCTGACTGAGGACATGATGGCAAAGGTCCACCACATAATGAATTGCCCAGAAACGAGTCAGAAGTAAATTCATTCAATCTCTGAGGAATTGAGCCATTCAGTCTATTGAATGCAACATTAAAGCCTCGAAGATCAGATAGACTATTCAGCTGAGGAAGTGAGCCATTAAATTGATTATTTTGCAAGTACAAAAATTTTAATCTCCTCAAATTGTCAAATTCCGTCGAAATCTGCCCAGATAATTCATTACTAGCAAGATTGACACGTACAAGATTGCTTAATTTGAACAAGCCAGAAGGGATATCACCTGAAAATTGATTGCCTTGAAATTGAATGGTCTCTAACTCAATGCACAAGCCTAAGTCAGAAGGAATTGGACCAGACAGAGAGTTGTGCCGGAGACTAAGAACCCGTAGGCGAGTCAGATTCCCAATAGTATTCTCCGGCAGCTGACCGGATAGACGATCACCGGGGAGCCGAAGTTCTGTCACACGATTGATAGTTATGTTACATGTTACACCTTCCCATCGACATGGGCTAGGACTACTAATATTCCATCTAATAGTACTGCCACGAACGGTGGAACGTAAACTGAGAAGGGCTTCTCTATCGGCAGCTAGGTCGGAGAATACGCCGGAAAGGAAAGGAAAGGAGAGGATCAAGAGGAGTTTAAGAAGATGAAGCTGCTGCTGAGGCACCATTTTAGCATACTAATGTGTGAAACCATGGACTTGGGATTATAAATCACGAAACTGAGTCAATGGTCACATATACTTGTGTTGGTCTTTTAAATTATCACGCGTTAAGTCAATCGTTTCAAAGAGAAAAACAAGAATAAAGGCTATGACATTTCCATTTCTAAAATTGTTGTCTTGTAGGAAAAAGAAAAGAAGGAAAAGTCCTGTCACATTTTTTTTAAAAATATTAATTATGTAAATTGATAGTATAACATTTATTAAATTATTTCTTATTACATCTTTAGTGCGTTCAATTTCTAGAAAAATAAAAATTTGATTATTTTATTCAAAAGACAGACGTACAATTTTTTAAAATAAAAAAATACAATTTCAAAATCAATGTTTTAATATATGTGATTTATGAAAATTAGATTTATTTAAGAATTTCTATATTGTATAGCAGGTTTTTCTTCTCTTCTTTTTGATTGAATCAGCACAATGGCTCAGACAAGGAAAATGGGTCTGGAAATAAGAAGTCAGCTTTGCCCTCCACCCACGAAACAGAGTGCAACTGTCTCCTCCACCAAGAATCTCAGTACATTAGCATTCAGACAAATGCTTTACACAGTGGGAGCAGGTTAACTCGTTAACAATATTTATATATACTTTTTTTTTATGATTCATATTCATATTTAGTCCAATAGTTTGGATCTCTCCTAAATTACTTACATTTAAAATTACTAATAATTAACCGGATTCGAACCATCAGTCTACCACTTTTAGCAAGATTTTCGTAGTATCTATTGCATTATGTCCCAGGAACTAACTCCTTTCTTTGATATAGTTAACAATAGGATAAAGTAGACCCATGTATCTACCTTGCAACAATTATCATTTTCAATCAATCTGACGATCGAATGTATGCATCATGCTGCCAGCACCCGCACTAGTGAATTTAGAGAAAAACACTGAGAAAGTTTTGTTTATTAGTAACTAATTGAGTGGAAGCCTCCTTATACATTTTTTAAATGACCCGCAATATATTAACAGCTTTAGAATAACTTTGTAGGAATGATGTTAGGGATTGGAGGGTAGAAAAATATAAAAATAACAAATCTCATTATTAAAATTTAGTTACAATGCAAGAAACTTCAACTTAAGTACTCCAATAGGCAAATTTACCTATTGCGTCAAGTAGTATAGTATCTTAAGTATCTTAACAAGAAAGATCCTAAGGTATTTAGCATATAACTACTAGTAAAATTATACCTTAATTCTCAAATCAATCAATCCAAAGAGGACATTAAAAATAATAAACTAATAACTAGCTAGTCTACCCTAAACTAAACTACTTCAAAATCCATGCAAGAGCAATAAAATAAGTTATGTTCATTTTTAAATATAGTCTAGTCATAGAATGTTGGGGTTTATTCTACATGGATTGTGGAAGGGGATAATGATCTCTTTATAAGTGTGAGAGAAAATCATCACCTCATACGCTAACTTTTGAGATTGAGAAGGCTCAAACTCACTCAATGCTGGTAAGTCTCAACCCAACAGGGAGAAACGGGTTGTCACTGTCTTCGACCTAAGGCTCAATGTGTGAGGGAAATCCTTACCTCTTGAGCTAGCTTTTGAGGTTGAGAAGACCTAAGACCACCCACATATAAAGAATTGTACGTAATTCTAAGCCCTCAATTCAATTTATACCATTTCACACCTAATTCAAATCAAGATGTTCACATTATGCACAAAATACTCTTGTAATCAACAAAATAGCAAAAATAAGAGTTTTTGCAGAAAAAATAATCATAAAAATATAGCAACAACTTAATTGAAAATAGCATATGAAAACAATTTCTAAGCACTTAACAAATATTAAGTTATCACCCGCAAAAATGATTTAGATTATCAAAGGCGGCAGCTCTCTTTGGCCTCATCATTAAAAGAGAAAAAGCCTTCACCTGGATACAAGCCACGAGACGGATGAAAGTTAGACGAAGGAGAACCATTTACCTATTTTTTAAAAGAAACAAAAGTGGAGCACAGCGTAACCATTATATGAGAAAGGTGCTTGAAATTCAAGCTTCTGCATAATCCATCAAGGATTGCTGTAGAATAATAGTTAAAGGGAAAATAAAAAATTTTACTAACTCAAAAAGAAAGAGAAAATAGAGGTTCATAGTGAAACTCATATGTAACCTTAAATGAATTAATTTCAAGAAATTTTGAAGGGTCAAAAATAAGAAGAAAGCATGATGAAGGTAGTCAGTTGAAGACGATGATTGAAGATCGATCTACTATCTTAACCAATTTCCAACTAATTCATGAAGAACCAAAAGTTGTATTTACAACCATGTGGATGAGTTAGGAGTAAAACAGAATTAAGTTGAATCACAAATTTTAGTGACTAATAACCAAAAGATATATATATTCGGTTTCCGACAAGGTGTGAATATGGTGAAAGGAAACTAATTAAAATTTGTGAATGTGGCTGCTAAACTCCGTAAACATGTTTGCCTGGATAGGATGGTGCTAATAGTTCTAATTGTCATCCTTTGATAGGATTTGGAAATTGATATGATTAGGAGTTTTCTTGCTATCACATCAGCTAGCTAGGGTTTGGAAAGAAATCATGCGTGATGATCTAGACTAGACAATACATAAGATCAATTACTTTACAATTGTCATCGCTATGTCAAAATAGGTTTCTTATTAATGCTATGCCAAAATAGGTTTGTTAAGCTCATAATGGATATTTAAGTCCATTTTCATATACTATATATGCATACATAGAATAATTATGTGGGGATGTAACAATTTTGACTACAAGGTAGCCATGCAAGTGACATCACTTGAAGTATTGCTTAAGAGTGTCTTAATGCACTAAAGTGGTTGGAATTCTATTTTAATGGTGCATCAACACTCTCCCTAGTCCAAACGTTCATGGTGATCTAAAGAAGACATTCTATTCCTCTATCATCATTAATCTTATTTGGTCTTTGAAGACTTTTCGGGAGAAGGGTTTCTGCTTTTAGTGGGAGTTATTAGTGGTTAAAGGGAGTTCAACAAAGCTGCACAACAAAATAAGGAGTGCTTGCTATCATTCACAAGATGGAAATCACCGTTGAGTGTATTAATGGATTTAGGTCATAGAAGTTGGTCCTGCAGGCGTAGGCTATTGCTAAGTTGCTTAAACAATTCTTATGTCCATTTCAATGTTTTGTTGACACAACACAAACCCGCTTAATGCAAAATAGCTTGATATTGAACTCAATGAGATCTTACACTAACAACGCTTGTCACTTAATCAAATTAAAAAATTATCATTATACGCTGGAAACTAATATTCATGTATGCAACCAATTCATCACCACATCATCTTCCCTCTTCCAAATTATTATTCTAACACAAGAAAAATACACTTGTTTTTATTACAACTATTATCATAAATTATTTCCATACAAGTATAAAATTAACCAATAAACCAAGTTTATTTTTGTGTAGTTACTTATTGGTTTTTGGAAAAATCTTTCATGGACTATATATTTAAAAAATTTGGACCTTTCTAAAAAGTACTATATACAATACATATGATACTACCTAATGCATATGGTCCACTAAGTCCATGTTCACCTATTTATTTCCACAGTAAGAAAATTTAGAAAATATTCATGTTATTAACTTTACCATTATACCCTTAAATTAAATCTAATAAGTCAACGTATAGCTGTTGGTGACAAAAAATAAAATAAACTAAGTTGGAAAGTACAAATAAATTGTTTATGAATTTGAGATTCTAATTAATTTTCTTAAAAAGTGAAAAGTAGTTACTGTGACGAATAAAAAGGGACGGGGTGAAAGTTATAATAAATATTAATACTCATAAACCCTTTGACGTAATATTGAATACATCACGTATTAAGTAGAATTTAATCAATGTATATTTATGTTATGCTAAGGACATAAATAAATTCCTTAACAAGCTATATATATATTCAAACCAACTCATTATCTTTCTCAATTCTAACCGCCTTGATAATGGAAATTTTTTATATGGACCAAATTCATGTGGACTTTGTGGCCCTAAATCAGAAAAGAAAAGAAATTAAAATTATTGCAGGGCCACTATATTAATTATTGTGACTGATTTTCAACTATATGAACCTTGTCCATGACAAAATTTACCCCTTCATAATATCTTCGCGTCCGTTTCTTTAACATTTCTCTTTCCATCTTTCTCCTGAGAAAAATTTCATGTACACAATAAATGATATTTGTTGAAGTTGACACTTCACATTAATCATCAAAAAGTTTTATTTAAATCTGGTGGAATATATATATATATATATATATATATATATATATATATATATATAGGGATGTAATATCTTTTGTTCTACATCTCAATGTTCCATGGCTGAATTCCCTGGCAAATCCTCTGTGACAATGGAGGAGTGCAGGCAATGTGGGATAAAGCCTGCTGTGCTTTTGCACTATGTTTTGCACAAGGGCCACTACCTCCATATCTGCACAGCTTGTGTTCTTCGCCTTCACCAAGGATCCTATTGCCCTATTTGTTTCACAGTCTATGATGACCAATACAATCTTCCCAATGATCATATCACATGTTCCTCTTGTGAATCCATTTACCATCTTCAATGTATCCACTCATTCTCCTCCTTTTTTACCATACTGCCACCAAATGCTCCATCCTCTTCTTCTTCCACCGTCTCCCAAAACTATCGTATCATTTGTCCTTATTGTTCTGATCCAAACTTGAAAATTTTCAATTTCAGTAGGGATGTGATAACCAATGCAGTAAAGATTGATAGGAATTCATCATCACAAATTCTGGCCGCGGCTACGATTTCTAATCGATCCATGAAGAAAGCTGCAGAGATTGCATCTGTCAAAGCCCAAATAATGTGCAAAGAGGCCGCTGAGGCTAAGAAAGAAGCGAAGGATGCCCTAACAAAACTGCATGATTTAACTGTTGCCCATCAGGTTGACGATGGAGAATCCGATTATGTATCAGATGAGGATGGAAGTGGTTATGATGCATCAAATGAAGAGAGCATGTGAATTTGGAAGAGATTCTTAAACAATTAGTTTCGCTGTTTATTTAATTTCTTTCAATAGGTTATGTCATGCATGTGATTGGTGTGTTCTCTTTTTTGTCTAATTACTGGAAACATTTTCACAGCATGAATTTATGTGATGTTTTCCTGCTTCTAATTAATAAATTATACTATGAGATGTTCATGCTTGGAGTTGTGTTATTCAAAGAATATCTTAAGGGATTTTTGTCATACTCGCTCAATTCCATGTTGCATAACCGAATTGATGAATTTTGGTTGAAAGGCTTCAAAATTATTCTTCACCATCTTTTTAAATAAATTTGAGAGTTTTAACATTTTCAAGATTTCTCCCAATTTTAAGCTGGAAAAGAATTTTTTTTCTTCTGAAAACATGTATAACTAAAGGCCTGTGAGACTAAAGGAAAATTAAACTACGTCCTGGTATAATTATCTTTTATGAAGTTCTCATCGCTGCAGCGTTTTCTTCAACTTATGTTAAGGCGATTATTTATTTACTTAATTATTTCGATTATTTATATAAAAATTTAAAAAAACATTAATCGGTTTATCTTTCATTAGCAGGGTCTTGCAGTCTTGCTAAAGAATTACTCCCACCAGCCCATTTTATAACATTGATGTTAGAAGTGTTTTTCAACTTTTTAGGGATATTTAACGATTTATTTATAATATTAACCTCTTTTTTTTATAAAAAAAAGGCATAAAATATCTATTAATAGGCATGAAGCCAAGAGAAACAAAATACACGAATGGCCAAAAATGCCAAGAGAAACAAAATACACGCTTGGCCAAAAAAACTAAAAGTCAAGCACCACCATACAACCCCACCCACCAAACTAATCATCCTTATATATCATTAACTCTTGCCTCGCATTTTTTCTTATTTCCAAAAAATAAATTTAATTTCTCTTTATCTCGTTTTTATTCTCAACCCAAAAACTTTCCTTATCTCTTTGTTTATTTATTCTATTTTTTATTCTCAAGACAAGGTTAAGATTTTTTTATCTTTCTTATTTATAAAACAAAATAAATAAGAATATTATGAAAACTAAATATTTTATTGATTTGTGTAAAATTGTTTCTAATATAATATAAAAAAAGAAGGGAGGGAGTATTTTGTTTTTTTAGTGATCTCTCGCATAATACACTAGGGCACCATTTTGTTTTTTCTAGTGATCTCTCATATAATAATACACTAGGGTTAACCATAGACTGCTCAGTTTGTAAGCCATAACTATTGGGTTTTGATATATAGGAGGTCCTTTTATTTGCATTGTTTTACAGTGTGTAATATGTCAACAGAATCTCTGTCGTGCAGACTGCATGTCAATGTTTAGCTCTTATAAATTTCAATAATGAGAGAGAATATAAATGCGACAACAATAACCTCTTCGAGACAATTAATGTGGCCACAACAATAATCACTTTATTGATTAGGTTACTCAATCTAGAATTATTTTCCTTACCTACGTTTTGAACATTTGTACTTGGATTTGAATTCAAAAAACAATTCTACTTTTAAATCAAACTATGTACCTAAATAGTCCTAATTAAATTACCTAGGACACTTACGTAAAAATGATTAGTGAAGTAACAATAGAAGAAAATAAATAAATACTTATAAAATTTCAACTTTAAAAACATATATACATATATATATATATATATATATATATATAATGAAACAGTACTTAATTGTTATCCTTCCTTTCCAGAAAATGGCAAAGAAAACATCAATATTGGTTGATTGAGCGAGGGGAAAAAGACAAAAAATAAATTGGATGCAACAACACGTCCTTCTTTTCCCTACTCTCTATATTCTTCTTATCCATGATAAATTCAGTGATGTTTACTTGAGCAAGTTGTTTTTGAATTGCAGCACTCAGGAAGATTAGTAATCCACCTTGAACAAGTCCTCCAACAACTAGGAACCATGGTTGACTAGAAAGAGAGCTGATGCATTATTGTTTCTAGAAACAAGTTCAAAACCCTAAAACGCGAATGAGAAAATAATTCTTATGAAGATCAATGAAACTCCCAAATCCAATATTGATATAGTTGGCCAAAAAAACCCATTCAATCTTTGAGGAATTGAGTCATTCAATCTATTGAATGAAACATTAAAGCCTAGAAGATTAGATAGACTATTCAGAGCCATTAAATTGATCATTTTGCAAGTACAAAGTTTTTAATCTCCTAAAATTGTTAAATTCAATTGAAATCTACCCAAATAATTCATTACTAGCAAGATTGACCCGTACAAGATTGCTTAATTTGAACAAGCCGCCAAAAGGGATTTCACTTGAAAATTGATTGCCTTCAAATTGAACGTTCACTAACTCAATGTGCAAGCCTAAGTCAGAAGGAATTGGACCAGATAAAAAGTTGTGTCAGAGACTAAGAACCCTTAGCCGAGTCAGATTCCCAATAGTATTCTCTGACAGAGGACTGAAGAGATGATCATCGAGAAGCTTAAGCTCTATCACACGATTGATTGTTATGTTACATTTTACACATTTCCATTGAAATGAGTTGGGACTACTAGTATTACATCTAATGGCATTGCCACAAACAGTGTCACATAAGCTAAGAAGGGCTTCAACACTAGTTGCCAGCACTATGTCAAAAATGGGCTTTGGCGACACACATATCACGACGTTTCTAACAAACATTGTCATAAATGATTTTCAATACTCTATGATGACATTTTTCGAAAAAATTGTTACATGTGCACTTTAGACGATATTTGCAAACAACATTTGTAAAAACGTAGTCTTTTTGTTTTTTATCTCGACGTTTGTACGACATTTCCACAAAAGACGTTATATGTTGACTTTGGATGACATTTTCAAACGACATTCTAATGATAAGTTGGTATAAACATAAGTTTTTTCAACATTTTATATATATATTGATAAAATTGTCGTAATAAAATATTATCTAAGCAACATATACTAACGACATTTGACCTTAGGTCATGATAAAATTAGATATAACCACATTTCTACAACATTTGTCAAATGTCCGGATATATATTATAACGATTGTAAATAAATGTATGCTCATTTAATATACATTCACAGTTTACAAATGTCATGACATAACTATTAGAATGTTTGCACATGTTGTTTGTGTCGCAAGTTATGTCATTATAACATATGCATAAATGTCGGCGTAATACCACTCATACCACATTTGTAAAATGTCAACTAAAATACTTGTATCGGCATTTAAAATTGTCGTCTTATATTACACACAAATGTCGTCTCAATTATCATCTATTGTGCCATAACTAAATATCATCATATACTTGATATAAACATCGCAATAGGATGGTATCAATATTTGTCACAAACGGCATGGCAATACCAAACGATTGTGAATATAATGACTTATTATCGACGTTTGATCCAAACGTTGCAATAACCCTAAAAAGACATTTTTAAGAGTTTTGGCTATGTATGCCAAATGTCACGGTAACCATTTTTTAGTTTAGGGCGGAGAATACACCGAAACAAAAAGGATTAAATGAGAGGATCAAAAGGAGTTTTAGAATATGAAGCCGTTGTTGAGGCACCATTTGAGCATACTTGTGTGTGAAACCATAGACTTGGGATTATAACATAAATTATGGAACTGAGTCAATGGTCACTTATACTTGTGTTGGCATTTCATAGTAGATGGCCAAAAAACTATGTGAGGCTAGGTACCACTATATCCTACCATGTTAATGATGTACTTATAAATTAACTGTTTTTATGCTATTTAATGAAGATATTTTTAGTTAAAAAATCAATTAATTATGTTATTTAATTAATATATTTCACATTTCATTTCTATTTCATTGTTTGTAAGTTCTTTAGTGTATTTAAGTATATTTTTTAGATAAAAAGAAGAAAAAGAAATGTTGGAGAAGTTAGAAAAAAATCCACGTCATCAAGGATGAATTAGAAAATGTCACATCAGCCGCATCAACACAGTCAGTGGTGACGTGGCAGCCAACAAGGATGCACTTTAGCAAAGCTTCAAATGGCGTCGCTTCCAAAAGAAAAAAAAAATCAAAGATCGAGAACGCATTCTCAAGCCAAGATGGCATGGACCAGCGGCAGCTTCCAAGATTTCAGCGCGACCAATGACATTGTTGACACATGGTGCCGCGTGAGAAGAAAATGAGGCAGCCGCGACTTGAGTGATTTTAGAGTGCGAAATTACCATTTGGCCCATGATGTTTGTGTCTATAAATAACAAGCTTTTTTCTCATTTCTTCACCAATTTAACTCCAATCTTCTCAATTTCTTTTGCAATTTCTTTATTTTATTATTATCTTCATATTAATATAGGTTCAAGAATTTTTATAATAATTTTTCAAATCTTTTGTAATATTTAGAAAAGAAATTATGTATGGATATTGAAATTGAGTATACTTATATATTTAATTGTGTATTTATTTAATATACATATATATAATAATTGAGTATTTATATAATTTTTATATTAATTAACATAATTATGTGAATTAATTGAATTGACAATCTAATTAATAAATGTGATTATATAGCTATGATTATTAATATTGTATTAATGATTCAAGCAACATCTACTAGTTTAATTGAGTTGCAACTCTCGACTTAATTAAATTAGTATTGAAATTATATAATTTAAATTGTATATAATTAAATTGATTGTTATATACAATTTAATGTTAGTGATACATTATTTACTTAATGCAATTTGATGAGTATCCTATACACGCTGGTTGGTAGTAGTGTTTAATTAAATTATATATTAATCTGTTTGAGTTGATCGGGATTAATCTAATTTGTAATAATATGAATATGTCTCAACTAATCAGGATTCTAAAACCAACTACTTAATAATGTCTTTATTTATTATTAATCTCATGAAAAATATAACTTGATATTGTTCTTTATTAACGTCTTTTATATCATTTGTATTTCAAATTTATTTTTGATTTTGTTTACAATTTCAAAAACCTCAAAAATATTTCTTTTAATTATTGTTATTTTCTTGTTCTCAAAATACCAAAACCCACAAAACATTTTATGATTAATTATTTTAATTTAAAAGTTGACAAATTTCTATTGATTCGATTCCTACTAAAATTGTTATGTTTAAATTTGAGAGTCATACGACATACTTCGTCAGTTCACACGTGAAAATATTGTCTTCATCTACGATTAAATCATAACGGGTACACCCGTCACAGTCGTCATGGGTTTGCATCATCCCACATCCCCTCCTACATAAAAATATTTATATAAAAAATGACATATGAATTAAATAAAATATAAAATGTTGATAAAATACATCAATGAAATACAAAATAAACAAATTTCATAAAATATATTCACATTAAATGTTTAATTTTCTTTTCATCAAGTTTTTGTATAAATTTGCATAAAGGATCTCATAAAGTAAAAATTTTCAAAACTATTACATTATTCTTCATCTTTGAATTTATTCAATAATCTGAGAAATTATCATTAAACATTTACACAATGATGCATCTCAAAAGTTAATTAGATTTTATCCAACAATTATTTACTAAGTTCATCATTTATTAAAATGATTTTATCTTCTCGGTTTCTAGATACATATCTGAGAAAACAACATTTTATATTGCAGTTACACTTGACACATCTGTAGTATTTTCTAATCTCTTACATTTCATTTTCTTAGAAAAAGTAATTTTATTTAAACTAGGTAGACATTTGGAAAAAAATAAGTAAGTGTTGACTAATTAATTAAACATTGATTTCAATTAACCATTTGATATTCTCAAGCATTCCTTTGAACATTAGTAATTGCAATCTCTCTATTCTTATGTGATTTGTCAATGCATTAATTAGTAAAGAGAAAAATGTAATAATTTTGAAGTTTACAAACTAAATTATCCATTTTGTAAAGAAAGAAATAAGAAGTTTTTTAAAAAAAAAAATTAACCATGTACAAGAGAAAAATGTTGATGTGAAGAAAAAAATATTTTTGCAATGGAAACTCTCTCTCTCTCTCTATATATATATATATATATATAAATCTTATATATAGAGAGAGAAATGTGTATATATATACATATCTTTTCACTTGTATATTTTATCATTGAATTTAATATCTCATCACTTCTTTACCATTTTATCTTATTATCTAATTTTTAAACACAATTTAAAAAATATGATAACAAGACAAGGGATAAAAGTTGTGATTTGATAATAGCAGCCACATAATTCAACTCGATTTGAAAAGAAATGACAACAAGAAAAATAAAAGTTGTAAACATAATTCAACTCGATTTGAAAAGAAATGACAACAAGAAAAATAAAAGTTGTAATTTGATGAAAGGTGCCACATGATTCAACTCGGTTTGAAAAAAATGACAAGACAAAAAATAAAAGTTTTGATTTGATAAAATGAGTCACATATATATCAGAATGTACTTCAACACCAAGAATGTAATATACTTCAACTAATGATGGAAGGTACTTTCACAAATATTTTGTCAGCAAAAACAATAAAAAATCAATGATCTTTTTTTGTGAGACAAACGTTGAAAATGACCCTCCTTATATTAATGTCGTAATTGATTTGGGAAAAATGTTAGGTTATCGAAAGATAAATCTAAAATACGGTGAAGGTAATGCTAAATTAATCCGTATAATTGTTCAAATAACACACAAAGAAAAATCTAAAACGATATGTGTTATTTAAATTGCTCTAAAATCATTATATAACAAAACAATGAGATTCGAAATACAAATTAATTCAATTTGTGAATGCATAAGTATCATAATGCAAAAGTCTAATGTATTCATAATATTACCTGGAAAGTATAACATGTTAAAATAATTAATCAATATTAAACTTGAATTTGCATAATAAATCTATTGATATGCTTAATGTTAATAATCTCTTTAATGGTTTATTAACATTTCTTAACAAGAAGGCTAGAACTTAGATTTCTATCTCCACTTTTACGAAACCTTCTTATTTAAGGAACCGCCACTAGATAGCTAATGCTTAAATTAGATAATTTTGCGCCCATTATAAATATTGAAATAGTTCTAATTAATTAGTCCATTCAAAATAACAAGAGAAAAAAAGACACTTATGAGTTTAATTTAGAGATATCATAATACAATTACTTTATAAATATATTGTACATTTTATTTTTCAAACTGTATTTGATTTGGTGCTATGATATTAGAGACGACATATTTATAATGTAATGGTGAAGATTATTTAATGTAATGACTTTTTATATTAATGTGTAATATTTTATATTTTATTCTTAAAAAAAATTTTATATATAGGCACGCACACTTAAATATAATTAAATATATACGAATACATGTACAAATAGATATTCACTCAGATACAACAATATTTTTATCCCCATCTCTATCTGCAAAAATTCATAATTACAATACCATCCCTATCCACTCTAAATTGGATAATCCACTTCACCATCAGACCACATTTGGGTGGGCATCCGCTTTTATTTGGCTTTTTGCTAACCCTTTTTCATTAAGGGTCAAGTCAATGGTTTCATGGAGAAAACAAGAAAAGTCTATTCCGTTTCTAAAAACAAATAGAATAACTCCCGGCACAATTTTTTGTAAATATTAATTATATAAAATTCAAAGTTTTACATTTATTATATTATTTCTCATTAAAATGTTTTTGTATCCTTTTTTAAAATTATTCAGAGTTTTCTTAGAAAACTTAATTAAAAGTGTTTACACAATTCAACAAAAAGGGAAAAAAATTCTTGAACTAAATTGAAAATTTTGTATCCTGTAAATTAACAAAAGGATATTGCGAAAGTTTTTGTAGAATAATGAGTACCTTCAAAACAGAGTGTCAAAGCTACAGTTAAGTTTATAAGACTCACTAGAATGTAGAAGCTATGAAATACTAATGCTCATGGGATTTCCTACTTACACAGGAACTCTTATTGTTATATTCGCCATTCCTTTACTTAAATTGCTCATTTTTTCAATGATCAAACCTTGGTTTTTGGAACCAGCTTTGATCATTCTACTAAAGATCTCAGAGGATTAATCTAGAAACATTTATGTTCTCCCAACTAACAGAGCTATCAGAACTGAGGTTAGATCAACTGACAAGGAGGTGTGTTGAGCAACAAATAACCTGTTTAATTGAATGTGCCCCAAGCTTGAATAGCACCTTAGATATCTTGTTGTCCAGATTTATCTCTATTGTCACCTTCCAGAAGAAAATGATCCAATAGGTAGGTCATTGATATCATGCATGAATATCTGAGGCAAATCATCACTGACACAATAAAGAGTAAATCTTAAGTATTCATGGGTAGCTATTTATAAAAGTCATAATACTATGTAACTTTGAGCAAGAAGGAAATGGAATTGTCGAAGCCGATAAAATCTAAATGGTTAAAAGGAAATAACATCAAGTTGCACCCATATTGTCAGATTTCAAGATAACACAATAAAAATTGAAAGCACCAAGTACTAGTCATCGTCTTAGTTGGTTCTAAATGTCAAAAGACATTTTTTGGAGAATCACCGACAATACAGGTGGATAACATGTTTATGCAACACGTAACTTTTACTAACAAGGCCTCACCGTTTCCTGATATATGATGCCATCCAAAAGAATATCTGTATAGAACTAATAAAGGAAGGATGTGTTTACCAGCTCATATATGAAAATGGGAAAATAGAATTTCCACTACAATCAAGTTATGCAGGATTCTTAAAAAAATTACATAATAAGTAGAGGAAATCCCACCAGAAAGTAGCTCTTATGGGCTACATTAATGTTTATTTAGAGTATTTCTGCAGTTTCAAGTCTGAAAGTACAAAATTTTAATATAAAAGTTCCCAGAAAGGCAGTTCTCATATGCCATGTAAGAACATAAAAGTTCTAGCAGACACATTCATCCTATAAATTAGCCAACATCTAGACTACCCATTTCCAAACAGTGCTATAAGTGAGTGTCTGTAATTAACACACTTACAGGCACTAGGTAGTCTACCCTAAACACACATTTTTCAAGTTCTCACTAGGTAGTCTACCCTAAACACACATTCCAGAAAGGCAGTTCTCATATGCCATGTAAGAACATAAAAGTTCTAGCAGACACATTCATCCTATAAATTAGCCAACATCTAGACTACCCATTTCCAAACAGTGCTATAAGTGAGTGTCTGTAATTAACACACTTACAGGCACTAGGTAGTCTACCCTAAACACACATTTTTCATTGTCCAAAAAACCAATTTCCAATAATTGTCATAGCACACAAATAAAACATAAAAAAAGAAGGAAAAGTAATGCCTACTTTTTTCTTCAGAACATTAAACAAAATTAGCTAAATCATCATGGCTTTCAATTTTATCCTCAATTTTATTTAACACAATTAAATAATGTATTATTAATAAAAAGAGGAGATCAATAGAAACTATCATTTATTTAGTTTAAAAATTTGCTATTTTATGAAGATTCACAACAAAAAAAAGTAAAGAACGCTTGAGCAATATTTGTGTATCTTTTAATTTTGATATAAGTGAGTTTGATTAACTTCTTCGATGAGCCCTTTCTGAAAACAATCATGTTTAGTTTATAATCTAACTAATTTAATACATTTTTTCAGTTAGACAGGCAAAAACTCAATTTTACAATACATTACTATCCTCAAAGTCCAAACTTGAGTTATTTATTCAGGGCATTGAAAATAAACAATTAGACCTCTTAGGGGGGACAAAGGTCAAATTTACAAAGCATTACCCCAACATCGAACTTGAGTCATTGATTTAGGATGCCCTCTCCACTTGGGCAAAGTCATGTCAGTAACCAATCTTGTATCCCCTCATTGCTTTTATGATTCTTGCTCAGATACAAACTTATTTCAAAGGCTGCAATCATCAAATTCTTCTTCAATTGAAACTTGACATCAACAACCAGTCAACCAACCACCCACAGATCATCCTTTAGATGTTATGGCCTTGCCCAACAGCTCATCAGAAATTCCAAGGTCTGGATCCTTCAGACTCCCATTTGAACTTTATCCTGAAATTCTGTCTCCAGAAAATCAGATAGAGAACATACCAAGTTGCTTAGCACCTTTAGTGTCTTCCAAGGATCCAAAGAGGTTTGGAATGGCAGTGCATGTGGTTGTAATGGAGGCCATCTGGCCATGGAACAGCAGATCTAACAGTGATGCCATAAGAACTGTATCATGAAGAAAACAAACCCATTTTAAGATCTATAAACTAACAAAAAAAAATTGTTCTAGTATGTAAAAAATATTATTGCAAACTGAAAAGGGGACAAAAGGAGAGTGCAATAATTACCTCAACTGAAATGATACATCTCAAAGACCATTTAAGATTCCAATATCATGGCCTAGTGCAGATGATCTAATCCCCAATTTGGCAAATTGGAAAACCATGTCTTTACTTTAATTGCCCAGAGTTTTCTTGCCAGCTTAGCTGACAAATTCATCACCAGCTATCAATTGCATTCTCTTTTATGATGCAACATGAGTTCAACCACACAAACAGCTTGTGAAGCACACTTTTACTGAACATCAGCTTCCCCAAAAGATGCATTTGAAGCAATATATCCTCTATCATTCTATATCATGCATTCTTCTAATCTAAGAATTATCAATTGCAGTGGGATTTGCATCTAAACAGAAAGAAAGCGAAGAAAATCAGCAATAAGTATAGAACTTCAGCTTTCTCCTAATGGCTCAATTGTTCTGCTTCTCCTTCTATCCCTAGTAGTCATTTTCTCCCCATACCTAGCAAATATATCAGCCAAATCGAACAACCCTACCTCTTTCAGTTTCTCTGTCATCACCTCAAACATGACCACACCTTCCTCATTGGAATAATAATGCAAAAACCTATTATAATCAAACCTTGGCACCTCAACTCCACTATTCATCATTCTCTCCACATACTTGGTAGCTTCTAATGACTTTCCCGCCTTCACCAATCCTCCAACAAAATGGTATCAAAATTTACTAATGGGTCTGATCCTTTTCTTCCTCGCTTCCCCAAATGCCCCTGCAGCAACATTATATATGTGTGCATTGTAGGCTCACACCCTCTTCTTACCATATCCCTAAATACTTGTGTTGCTTCCACTGGCCTTTTCAACCTTAGAAGCCCCTTGATCATCCCGTGATAAATACTTCTATCAGGTTTCTCAATCCCTTCAACAATTTTATAAGCCTCCTTCATCCTTCCTTTACTCAAATGCCCGTAAATTATTGACGACAATGTATCATTGTCTGGAAGGATGTCTCTTTTCCGCATTTCCTCAAACACCACATAACTTTCCCCAAGCTTCCCCTTATTACACAACCATTTGATGACGAGCTTGTACGTTGAGACACCCAATTCTTCAATCCTCTTCGCCCTCATAGACTGAAAGAGTTTTAATGCATCATCATAGCGGTTGGACTTGAAAAGGGTCTCCAGCATTATCTCAAATGCTTCAATATCAGGCTCAAACCCTTCATCAGCCATCAAATTCCAAACCTTTGAGGCTTCAACCAAATCTCCAGCATCACAAAAGCCATAAATTAGCCACTTATAAGTAATCCCATTTGGCTGCATACAATCTTTCAACTTCAACACCACATGCTGAGCCTCCACAACAAGCTTTGAACGACTCAAAACCTCAACCACTTTATTCAAAGTCTCCAAACTATAGACGTAACCAAACCCATTCATTAAATGAAAAACTCAACGCATTTCTTCAACTCCCTAGCGGAAGCTAATACCTTTATAGCAGTTATGTAAGTTTTAATAGTTACCAGATGGCGTTGTCCAATTTCTTGAATTAACTCCCAGAAGAGATCAATATTTCTTGCTTTGCCAACAACATCAATCATCTTGTTAAAAGTAGTGGAGTTGTGGCAGAAATCGTGTTGGCTTTGAATGAACTGGTGGAATTTGTAGACGGGAATCCATGAATATGGGAATTTATTGCATACTTGGAGGAAGAATTCGTGATTAAGGTGGAACGGGGTTTTCTTGAGGCTGTTATGGAGTTTGAGATTCGCAGAATTTTGTTGCTGGTAGAGGATGGTACAGACTCTGAGCAGGTGGGCTTTGTCTACTGGTGTTCTGCGGTTGGTAGGCGGTGGAAGAGTTGGGATTTTAGCAGCAGCTGCGGCGAGGACAGGAGTAGCTGCGGTAGTCAAGGTTCTAATTTGTTGGTAAAAGGAGAAGCGAATGGTAAAGGACTTTTGGATGACTTTTCGTCTCAACATTTGGATGATCGAGGAGGTCACCTAAGATTTCCTGCAATTGTGGGGCGTAAATAATTACTCTCTACGCATTCGCCCACATGAGAAATAATCACATTATTTATAGAGGTAAGATTTGTTATTAATTAGGTTTAACTAATTTGTTTAACTTAAGTAGCCAAAAGAAAAGGTAAAGGGAGAAAAAATGAGGAAGAATTATCAATTTATTTTACATTTTTGTCCTTAATTTTCTATTGGCAACGGGTGCATTTTTGTCGGTACCTGTAGATGTTGCAATGCCGAAGGTTGATGGATCGCCTTCTCGCACAGCATAAAGATTTATTTCAATCCCACTGACTGTGATTCCCCGCCCTCTGCTATTAACTAGAAAAAACAGAATAGAAGATATTATAAACAACCTAAAATTAAATCCCTTTAAAAATCCCCAAGAAGATTCAAAATCTAAACCAATCCATCAAAAATTAACGAAACTTGCTAACGGAATAACTAAAATTTAGACCAAGATTGAATATTCTTAATTTGTGGATCTCAAGAACTGGAAAACTCACCGCAAAAGAATAAAAAATAATTAATTAATTAATTAATTTGGCGGCAAGTCGGCAAGTAGCAGTGACAGTAAGCGACACGGAGCAGCGCCTCAACCGAATTATCCGCCAAGGAAACGGAGAAAAAGGGAAAAAGAAGCTTGCAAGTCTAAAAATTAAGGATAAAGCAGACTAGAAATCAGACCTGAAATAGGAAAACTGATGACGAATGAAGGAAGAAACACCGCAGAATATGTCTATATGCACACGACATGATCATAAAATACCTGCTCACGAGAAGTATTGCCTATGAATTGACAGCTAAAAGAGTTCTTATCTGCCCAGATTTTCGACAGTCTACGGTAAGGATTGAGGAAGAGCCGACTGCGGAGCTCTGTAGCCTCTCCTGCGGCGGCGCCCCACTTTATTCCTTTCTCTATTTGTTTTCGTTCCGTTAACGTAAGTTTTGAACTACCGCTCCCAGCCCTTTTAATTTCTTTTACTTTCAGAGATTTTTATGTGAATATTAAAGTTTTGAATACTTTTAGATTTTTAATGAATATTAAAGATTTAGTTTGTTAAATACGTTCTTTATAATTGGATTTTTTAAGAATAATTTAAATAAGTTTTAATTATTTATTAATGAACTAAAGTTATGAAATCTTATTCGATTAATCTTCATAAAATAATACTAATTATTATATCTAAATATTAAGGCTATATTTGGACCGATTCTTAAAACCAATTTCTCCATTCCCTATAAAAACATATTTCAAAATACTTTTTTCTACCATTACACATGAGCCCCACTTAATTACATAAATAATATAATTTTATTATTATTTAATTAAAATTACAATATCAAACAACTTATTAATTATATTTTATACATTTTATAATATTATCAATTATGTAGGACCCAAAATATATCATTAAACTTTCAATTCCCAATAAAAAAAATTCTTATCCAAACATAATTTCATTTCAAAACAAAACAAAAATACTTTCTAAGCTCAGTCCAAATATACCCAAAATTTTAATACGATCTATATAGTGATAAATATTTATTGTAAGGGATAAATCTCTTAGATTTTTAGTTTAAATTTCTTTTTCTCTTTTAAGTTGGATTCCTTTAAAAACAATTTCAAATAAGTTTAAAGTATCTATTTAATGAACTAAAGTTTTGATTCAGATTATTATTGGAGGATATTTAGACGACTTCAATACTTGATCCTTACAAGATTAGAAATTTTGTATGTTGTTAACATGCATAGTTAGTTTGTTGTAGCTCTAAAACAAGAGCATTCGATAGCAACATCAAGAGTTCTACAATATTTAAAGCTTCACCAAATTAGGACATTTTATTAAGACTAGTAGTAGTAGCTCAAATTGGTAAATTACTGCGAATGCATATTAGGCAGGGTGCAAAACAACAAGGCGTTAAACAATGGGTTATTTAATTAAGTTTGGAGAGTCCCCAATTTTGTGGAAAATGAAGAAACAATATGTTGTAGCATGTTCATCTATCTAACGAGGCGCAATATCATGCAATGGGAACAACATTGAATGAGATAATATGATTATGATATTTGTTTAAAGAGCTTGATATAACTAAATGTAGTCCAACTGTTCTTTTTGTGATAATCAAACAACATTACATAAAAGTTGTGAATCTCGTGTTTCATGAGTGTACAAAATATGTGGAATTAAACTGTCATTTTATTCATGAGAAGGTGCAAAGCATAAAGTTCAGATTTTCAAGATTCATATTAGATAGAAAATAACATACTTATATACTAAAGCTCTCGAGAAAGATATGTTCTATCATTTACAATTCAAATTGGGAGTTCTTAATCTCGACTCTTCATGTTGACAGGGAATATTGAAAGTATAAAATATAAATTAACATCCAATGCCCACACTCAGGCATGCTAGTGTTGCCCATAGTTACACGTGTTATTGCTTATTCATACTCCATTGGTACTTGTTTTTTTATGCAAAAAGCTCACACGTGTTTTTCTCTTGTATAATATTCCATATAATATAATGTATTCTATCTACCGATTAGGATGCTAGTGCATAGTTGTATATATTCTACTTTTCAATCATTGTAACAAATTGTTTGAAATGAAAATCATATTCAATACCCATTTCTAGAGACCAACAAAAAAATCAAGTTTTCCCCAAATCTCTAAGCATCATTTTTAAGATCAAAATCACACCCTATCAGAGCATTATCTATTAAATTGTAGACCCAAAAGTCTCCCTAAATCATAGGAAGAAAAGAGAGTTCAAGATAGGAAAAAATCAAAGAATAATTCCATCATGCAAAAATTTTAAATGTTAAACCTTTCAAAATCAAAAGGAAAAAAGGTTAAAACTCAAAATCAAGCATCCACAAAATTGATTCACAGTCAATTTTGAAAATAAACTACCAAAGAATAATATGATATCAGTTTTGGAATAAATCCAAGATGGAGCAAACCTGCATTTATAGAGGCACAAAAATCTCAGAAATCCAGAGAGAAGAAGGGAAAATAAGACGTCTTCTAGAGACTTGAGAGAAACTAATGGAACTATCAAGTGGACATTAGGTACTACCAGAAGCATCAGAAAAGAAAAGAGATGGGTGAAAAACACTCCAGCTAGAAGACAAAAAAAAAAAAAAAGTACTAAACAGATACTTGGGGTATTTTCATAAGATAGTGAAATTCAATCTCTAATTTCAGAGTCCTGTATTTTTTATAGAAAAAATAAATTAAGAGAATGTGAGTCTCAATAGAATTCTAAGTGGAGTTTCTAAGCCCATATTAGGACTAATTATTTCTTCAAATTCTAAGCCTTATATGTTCCTTTCAAATCTATATTTTTAGTTTATTTGGGAAAATTGTCTCAATTTTATTTTATTCTTTATAACTCAAGTTTTGAGTTTACAATCGATTAATTCTAAACTTCTATCATGGGCTCCTTAATGGCTAGGATAATGTAAATTGTGACATATGTAGAAGTTAGTTAGAGATTTAATGAGGAAGCATTAATCTTATTGCAATGCTTAATGCACAAACTTTTACCATTTCCAAAGTTCAAAATTGTGTCAACAAAAAAGTCTACTCACTTACCTCCTAACTTTTGCAAGCTAGCTAGTTTATGCCTGGGGCAATTCTCTCAATTATTACTAATGCATTAGTTGGGCTATATCAACAAATTGACAAGGTTGCCTAAACTTACATGGAAAAGTAGATAGAAGGCATATTATACCTCTACCATCTGTATTCTATAATGAGACTTTTGTAGAATGGAAAAAGCGAATCCGTTATCTTTTCTCTACTCTTCAATCTATATTTTTTTCATACAATAAAGAACAATGGTAATATTAATCCAACCCAATAATTGAATGATTATGTTTTTTAATATCCAAAATTAAATATTTATTTTTCTCTAATAGGCAATATTTTTATTTAAAATTACACTAATAACTTCTCTTAATTTAAGAAATTTATTATGTACTAAACATTTGTCCACTACTAACACATTAATAATAAGTATTTTCACATTTTTAAATATAAGTTGTTTTAAATATGAGTATATTATTCGTAAAATACCCTTGAATTTAATTGTCTCTTTTTCATTTATGATTATATTTTTCACTCTTGTTTAAGAGAGAAAGAGAACATTAATTATAGGGTAAGAAAAAAATTATTATAATTAAGTATCGGTAATTATAAAAGACTTATTTTTAAGAATAAAAGATTAAATTCAAAATTACTCAAGTCTAAAGACAAAGTGAATATAACTAACTTATAGTTAGTCTTTTTTTAATTTTAGTTTCTATAATTATGCATTAATAATTGTAAAATGATTTATATTTAAAGATAAATAATTAATATGAAAACAACATTTTGTTTTTAGATGTAGGGAGTTTATCTTGCTTTAAAAGAGGGTTGGGTTTCGTGGGCCGTGAGCCGAAACAAGTTAGGCTAGTTTACTTGTTTTTACATAGGTTTATGATTTAGGAACCCAACCCTTATTTTTGACAGGCCCAAAACTTGCTAACTCGGCAGATCTACCTACATTCCCACTACTACATTTGAGGGAGATACACCCCTCCTAATTTTATTAATATAAGAAGAAAAGAATACAAAAAAATAGAAGGTAAAGCCCTATCAAACAGGAAAAATAAAAAAGAAGTACTATTCCCTTACATAATAAATCTATCTAGAATTGAAAATGAAATTGAAAGCCAACTAAGGAGAAAGCTTCCTAAGAGAAGGTAAGCCAAGTAAATCAGCCCATAACAAATGAAGAACCTTATTTGGAAAAGTATCCAACTAAAAAATGACAGTAACATCCAATTTTAAATTTGCTAACGCATCAACGACCTGATTGCTTTGATGGAATACATGCGAAACAACCATTTGATGATCACAAACTAATTATCAAAGACGAACCAACTCATGACAAAGAGACCAATTCCCCACCATGGAAGAGTGAAACAAGGTAACCAAGGTAGAACTATCTACTTCAGCCACAAAATTAGTAAAACCTTGAAGGACACAAGTTTGAACACCAAAGACAAAAGCCAAAATGGAATCAAAGAATTAGCAGACCTATTATGTCCAAAATGGGAATGGGCTAGAGTTATGAACTTATAATCTGATGATCGAATCGATTCCATGATTATAAGTTCATTTCATACACGACCAGATAAGATTACTTAGTGTTGCATGTTTAGAAAGAAGTGCGCTTTGAGATGCAAATAAGCTATTATCATTTTGCTCCCTAACCTAATGCAGCACTAGGAATTATCCTAATGTAAAAGGAAGATCGATACAATAATGTTAAAATGGGTTGTAAAATGTTGGCTAATGATTAAAATACATTGCGCTATAATTTAATGCTAAATTTGCGTTGAAAATTGAGTGAAAATAAATTAATTTTTGGGTGTGCCTCTGGATAAAGGATTCCGAACATCCATAAACAAAGTCAAGAGGCTTCTGGAGTTGGGCATGGATGCTCATAATCCTTTATCTGGACGCTCATTTCTTCTGAAACAAAAACAAAAAAAATCAATCTTTGGTAAAAAAATGTAAAATCTATCTTGATTTCTTATGTATTTTTATATAATACGTCTCCATAAGACACTCAAAGATGATTTTTAGAAAGATAACTAAAAAAAAGCATGAATGGATAAAAAAGTAAAGAAATGTGCAGTATTTAGCAACACCCGATTTTTAATACAGAGTAGATTTTAACCAAATTAATTTTATTTAAATGTGAAGTACTTCCTTTGTCCAAAATTGAATATTTACAGTTTTATTTTGAGATATTCAGAATGAAATGTCTATTTTCTTAAAATAAATATATTATCATTCAAAGTTTTACAACAATTTCTTTAATTTAAAATATTTACATCTCACTAATTAATGATTCATACTACTAACCTAATTAATAATTAGGATAATAATGTAAGTTTTCTCAACGTAAAAAAATTTATTAATTTTTAAATTAAGTCAATTATGAGGGATTATTACTAAACTTCAATTAGTAATCCTTCAAGAAAAACAATTTCAATCAGAAATCTTAGATAAGAGTACCACGTAGAGCTATTCAATTATTTTACAAACAAAAGAATGATATTTTTCTTTTTTAAAGAGAAAAAAATTGTATACTCCAAAAAGAAACATAAAAAGATAAAAAAATACGGAAGGTGCGAGGAAAAAAACTAATTTTGTGTGTATGCCTATAAGAATATTGTAATCATAAATCAATTGTAACTATAAAAATAATAGTCCTAATTTTTATTGCAACAATTAATTTATAATGATAAGGTCATGAACTAGTCTAGATTATCTATATCAGATTTTTCTAGATATGGCTAATTAACATAGTTTTAATGGAAAAAAAGGGAGGAAATTATAATCCATCACTACCGCACTAATGGGCTTGGGCTGTAACTGCAACTAATCATTATTTTAGAAACAAAGTACGTGACCTTTTTGGCCCCTTACCAACACCTGGCTCATTGATATATATATATATATATATATATATAAATCTTGTTAGTGCCTGATATTATGTTGTTTTATTAGGTGTATTGATAAATCTTGAATTTCACCCAACTAATCCCCCACAATAAAGTAGACCAAACTCTCCAGGAAAAGTTACAGTTAAAAAAAAAGGTGTGCCACCGATTCCACTCCAGTTAAACAGAAATAAGATTTGCATTTGCCTCAATAATCAAATGTCTCTGAAATAAGATTTGTTTTACAAGTTCTCTGTTCATCATAGTTTTCCAAACAAGAATCTCTACTTTAAGAGATGCGAGCCCACTCCATACCAATTTCCAAACACTATGGGAAATAACATCTTTTCCAACATGTTGTTTATAGAAAGAGGATGCACAACAAAATAAAGAGTGCTTGCTATTATTCACTAGAAGAAAGTCACTATTGAGTAAAAAATAAGTGATTTTCTTATACTTGTTCAGTATACTAGGATTTGGGTCATAGAGTTTTGGTCCATGGGCTATTGCTAACTCGCTTAAACTATTTCCTTATGTCCATTTCACTGTTTTGTTATTATTATCATCGATATATCATTATTATCACAATATGGCAATGCAACACAACACAAACCGCTTAAAACAAAATAGTTTGATAATATTGAACTCAATGAGACCTTACACTAACAACGCTTGTCACCTTCCTCAAATTAAAAAATTATCATTATACACTGAAAACTAATATTCATGTATGCAACCAATTCATCTCCACATCATCTTCCCTTTTCCAAATAATTATTCTAAAACAAGAAAAATGCGCTTATATTAACCAATAATAATTACAGCTTTATCATTAATAATTTCCATACAAGTATAAAATTATCCAATAAATTAACCAAGTTTATTTTAATGTTATTACCTTACAAAGCCTGTTGTATGACTCTCAAATTTAAACCTAATAATTTCAATGTAGATAAGGAAAACATGGATTGAATACACAAAGTTTTGTCAACTCTTAGATTAAAAGAATTAATCGGAAAAGGTTTTGGAAGTTTTGGTATTTTGAAAACAAGAAAATAACAATAAGTAAAATAAATATTTTTGGGGTATTTGGATTTGTAAATAGAATTAAAAAGGAATTTGGAATACAAATTATATAAATGCTTTAAAGGAATTAGTATCAAGTTATATTTTTCATGGGATTAATCATAGATAAAAACATTATTAAGTAGTTGGTTTTATATTCCGATCATCTCAGATAGATTTCTATCCGTACAAATCAGATTAATCATGATCAGCTTAGACATATTAATCTCTAATTTAATTAAACACCGCTATCAACCCGTGTGTATAGGATGCTCAATCAAATTGCATTAGGTAAATAAGGCATCACAAATATAAAATTGTCTATAACAATCAATTTAATTATATACAATTTAAATTATATAATTCCGCTACTTATTTAATTAAGTCAAGAGCTGCAACTCAATTAAACTAGTAGATGCTATTTAAATCATTAATAAAATATTAATAATCCTAGCTATATGTACAATGACATTTATTAACTAGATTGTCAATCTAATTAATTCACATAATAATACTAATTCAAATATGAATTATATAAATACTCAATTAATATATATATATATATAAGTATATTAAAAAAATATACAAATATATATTTCTATAAACAAATATTGGATTTTATATTAACTAAACAATTTAGGTGGTTCAACCGGACATTTAAATAAATTACTTGACCTTCCATAAAAAGAAATTAAAGATATAAAAATAAATTAAACTACTTAGGAGGTTCGGCCTTTCATAAAAAAGAAAATAAAAGACATAAAAGTAAATTAAACTAATTAGGTGGTTCAACCTTTCATTTATGATATTTAAAGTGCATAAAGTAAAAATAATAAAGAGTAATCGAGTAAACCGATCATAAGTCCACTTAAATAAATTTAAATAGAAATTAAGTACAAAACAATTATATCATAATCCCATTTATTAATAACCTAACACATCCTTGCTAACAAAAGAAAATTACTCACAATACATATTTAATAAATATAAGATGAAATTTATAAACATTGAAAATATCATTTAAAAGATAAAACTCTCCGAAAATATTGAAATTATCTGGCTATAATGTTTTTCTAAATATTACAAAAAGACTTGAAAAAATATTTTTAAAATTCTAAAAACTATATTAATATGAAAATAATAATAAAAGAAGGAAATTGCAAAAGAAATGGAAAAGATTGGAGCTAAATTGGTGTAAAATCATAAAAATAAACTTGTTATTTATAAGCACAAAAATAAGAGGTAAAATAATAATTTTGTATCACAAAATCTTCAAAATTCGGTTGGTGGCCTAATTTTCCCATGCGATGCCACGTGCTATGTCATTATTGGGCAGCGTCGCGGCTTCTAGAAGCACCATTTGGCCTGACTGCCTATCAAAACATTATGCTTTGATTTTTATTTTTGATTTCTTTTTTTCAGCCCGTGTATCATCTTTTGGTTGTGTCTCGTGTCATCTTCTTATCACACCACATCATCAGGTGACGTGAAATTTTTATTTTTATTTTTTATACTTTTCCAACATTTCTTTTTCATTTTATCTCTAAAATGAATTAAAATACAATGAAAAACTTACAAACATAGAAATAGAAAAGAAATGTGAAATATATTTATTAAATAATATAATTAATAAATTTTTAAACAAAATGTAGTTATTAAATAATATAAAAATCAGTTAATTTATAAATATGTCATTACCTTGATAATATTTGGAAAAATATTTAATGGACCATATATTTAAAAAGTTGCACATTTCTAAAAAATACTATATACAATGCATATGATACTACCTAACGCATGTGGTCCTTCACCAAAGAATTTTGAAGATTTTTTTTTTATTTCCTTTGCCCCCTTTTATTTGTCAAAATCGAAAAGTTTAGCTGACCCTTTTTATTTGCACACTCAGAAAATTTAGAAAATATTAATACGAACTTTACCATTACACTATTACATTAAATCTAATAACTAAATATCAAAGTAGTTGTTGGAGACAGAAAACTAAGTTGGAAAGTATAAATAAATTGTTCATGAATTAATTTGAGATTCTAATTAATTTTCTTAAAAAGTGAAAAGTAGTTAATGAGACGAATAAAAAGGACAGATCGTTACGTATTAATTATTTAATTAAACACCGCTATCAACCCGTGTGTATAGGATGCTCAATCAAATTGCATTAAGTAAATAAGGAATCACAAAAATAAAATTGTATATAACAATCAATTTAATTATATACAATTTAAATTATATAATTCCCCTACTTATTTAATTAAGTCAAGAGCTGCAACTCAATTAAACTAGTAGATGCTATTTAAATCATTAATAAAAGATTAATAATCCTAGCTATACAATGACATTTATTAACTAGATTGTCAATTCAATTAATTCACACAATAATATTAATTCAAATAGGAATTATATAAATACTCAATTAATATATATATATATATATATATAAGTATATTAAAAAAATATACAAATATATATTTCTATAAACAAATATTGGATTTTATATTAACTAAACAAATTAGGTGGTTCAACCGGACATTTAAATAAATTAAACTAAAAGTATGAAGGATTGACATTTCATAAAAAGAAATTAAACTAGTTAGGAGGTTCGACCTTCCATTAAAAAGAAAATAAAAGACATAAGAGTAAATTAAACTAATTAGGTGGTTCAACATTTCATTTATGATATTTAAAGTGCATAAAGTAAAAATAATAAAGACTAATCGAGTAAACCGACCATAAGTCCAGTTAAATAAATTTAAATAGAAATTAAGTACAAAAAAATTATATCATAATCTCATTTATTAATAACTTAACACATATCCTTACTAACAAAAGAAAATTAGTCACAATACATATTTAATAAATATAAGATGAAATTTATAAACATTGAAAAGATCATTTAAAAGATAAAACTCCCCGAAAATATTGAAATTATCTGGACATAATTTTTTTTCTAAATATTACAAACAGACTTGAAAAATTATTTTTAAAATTCTGAAAACTATATTAATATGAAAATAATAATAAAAGAAAGAAATTGCAAAAAAAATGGAGAATATTTGAGCTAAATTGGTGTAAAATCATAAAAATAAGCTTGCTATTTATAGACACAAAAATAAGAGGTAAAATAGTAATTTTGTATCTCAAAATTTTCAAAATTCGATTGGTGACCTAATTTTCCCATGCGACGCCACATGTCATGTCATTATTGGGCAGCGTCGCGGCTTATGGAAACACCATTTGGCCTAACTGCCTATCTTTAATTGAGAAAACATTATGTAAATGAGTTATTCGGCTTTGATTTCTTTTTTTCAGCCCATGTATCATCTTTTGGTTGTATCCTGTGTCATCTTCTTGTTGCACCAAATCATTAGGTGACGTGAAATTTTTATTTTTATTTTTATACTTTTTCAACATTTCTTCTTTCTTCATTTTATCTCTAAAATGAACTAAAATACATTGAAAAACTTACAAACATAGAAATAGAAAAGAAATGTGAAATATATTTATTAAATAATATAATTAACAAATTTTTAAAGAAAATGTAGTCATTAAATAATATAAAAATCAGTTAATTTATAAATATATTATTACCTTGATAATATTTGGAAAAATATTTAATGGACCATATATTTAAAAAAGTTGCACATTTCTAAAAAATACTATATACAATGCATATGATACTACCTAACGCATGTGGTCCTTCACCAAAGAATTTTGAAGATTTTTTTTTTTATCTCCTTTGCCCCTTTTTATTTGTCAAAATCGAAAAGTTTAGTTGACCCTTTTTATTTGCACACTCAGAAAATTTAGAAAATATTAATACGAACTTTACCATTACACTATTACATTAAATCTAATAACTAAATATCAAAGTAGTTGTTGGAGACAAAAAACTAAGTTGGAAAGTATAAATATATTGTTTATGAATTAATTTGAGATTCTAATTAATTTTCTTAAAAAGTGAAAAGTAGTTAATGAGATGAATAAAAAGGACAGATCGTTACGTATTAATTATTTACTGCAGACCCTTTGACATAACATTGAATACATGGCATATTAAGTAGAATCTTATGGACGTATATTATGTAATGCTAAGGACATAAATAAATTCCTTAACAAGCTATATATTCAAACAAACTCATCACATCTTTCTCAATTCTAACCGCCTTGATAATGAAATTTTTTTATATGGACCAAATCCACGTAGACATTGTAGCCCTAAATAAGTAGTAAGAAAATAAATTTAAATTATTACAGAGCCACTGTTTTAATTATTGTGACTGATATTAGACTATTTGAACCTCGTCCATGACAAACTTTGCCCCTTCATAATATCCTCGTGTCCGTTTTCTTTGACATTTCTTCTTTCCATCTTTCTGTTGAGCAAAATTCCATGTACACAATAAATGACATTTGTTGGACTTGATACTTCACATAAATCATCAACCAGTTTTATTTAAATCTGGTTGAATTATATAGGGTTGTAGCATCTTTTGTTCTACATCTCAAGTTAATTACATGGCTGAATTCCCTGGAAAATCCTTTGTGACAATGGAGGAGTGCAGGCAATGTGGGATAAAGCCTGCTGTGCTTTTGCACTATGTTTTGCACAAAGGCCACTACCTCCATATCTGCACAGCTTGTGTTCTTCGGCTTAACCAAGGATGCTTTTGCCCCATTTGTTTCACAGTTTATGATGACCAATATAATCTTTCCAATGAACATATCAAATGTTCCTCTTGTGAAGCTATTTATCATCTTCGATGTATCCCTTCATTCTCCGACTTTTTTACCATTCTGCCAGCAACTGCTGCCTCCTCCTCATCCTCCACAATCTCCCAAAACTATCGTCTCGTTTGTCCTTATTGTTCTGATCCAAACTTGAAAATTTTCAATTTCAGTAGGGATGTTGTAACCAATGCAGTGAAGATAGATAGGAATTCATCGCAAAAAATTATGGCCGCGGCTACGATTTCTAATCGATCCATGAAGAAAGCTGCAAAGATTGCTTCGGTCAAAGCCCAAATAATGTGCAAAGAGGCTGCAGAGGCTAGGAAAGAAGCGAAGGATGCCCTAAATAAACTGCATGATTTAACTGTTGCACATCAGATTGAGGATGACGAATCCGATTATGAATCAAATCAGGATGGAAGTGGTAATGATGCATCAGATGAAGAGAGCATTTGAATTTGGGGGAGATTATGAAATATTTTAGTTTCGCTGATAATTAGTTTAATTTTCCTTCAATAGGTTATGCCATGTATGTGAACTTATGACAAATATGTCTATTGGTGTATGTGTTCTCTATTTTGTTTAATTTCTGTAAAAAATTTCACAGAATGAATTTATGTGATGTTTTCTTCTTCTATTTAATAAATTATATGGAGTTTGTTATTCATAGAACATCTTAAGGGGCTTTTGTCATACTCACTTGCTCAATGATATGTTGCATAAGCGAATTGATGAATTTTGGTTGAAAGGGTGCAAAATGTTCTCCATCTTCTTAAATAAATTTGAGAGTTTTAACATTTCCAAGATTTTTCCCAATTTTAAGCTGGAAAAGAATAAAAGTTTTCTGAAAACATATATAACTTATTTTGTCTCAAGTGAGGATAAAGGAAATATAAACCACCAGGTATAATTATCTTGTCTGAAGTTCTCATCACTGCCACGTTTTCTTAAACTTCTTTTAAGGCTTATTAGTATTTGTTCACTTGATTATATCGGTTATTTATCAGAAAAATAAAAATAAAAACAACCGGTTTATCCTTCCTTTGGAGGGTCTTGCGCTATTTGGTTTCTTTTAGTGATATAATACACTAGGGTTAACCTTAAACAGTTGAGTTTGTAAGCCATAACTATTGGGTTTTGATGTATAGCAGGTCCTTTTATTTGCATTGTTTTCCAATGTGCAAATATGTTAACAGAATCTCTGTCATGCAGAATGCATGTCAATGTTTTTCTCTCTTTTAAATTTCAATAATGAGAGAAAGTATAAATGCGAAAACAATAACCTCTTTTAGACAATTAATGCCGCAATAGAGATACAGTTTTTAACTTTATGGATGGTCTCCCTTACTTTTTTTTTAATATATTTGTCTTTCAATATATATATGCCGCCACAACAATAAACACTTTATTGATTAGGTTACGGAATCTAGAATTCCTTTCCTATCTCCGGTTCATTATAGAGGCCGTTTTGAACATTTGTACATGGATTATGAATTCAAGAAATCATTCTTCTTTTAAATCAAGCTAATTAATTAGTCTTTAATTAAATTACACAGTTAATTGAAGTCAAAAAGATTAGTAAAGTACTAGAATTAAATAAATAAATTCCTATCAAATTTCATAAAATGACTTTTTTAACTCTACAAACAGAGATACATAAATGAAACAGAGGTAGTACTTAATTCTTATCCTCCCTCTCCATAGAAAGGCAAAGGAAACATGGTTTGTTAAGTAAGAGGAAAAGGACATATAAAAATGAATTGGATGCAACATTTTGTCCATCTTCTCTTCCCTACTCTATACTCTTCTTATCCATAAATTAAGCGATATTTGCTTGGATAACTATGGAGCAATTCCTTTAATCTGCAGATTCATATCTTTCTTGTCTTCCCTTGAGGAATTGTTTTTCTTGCTTGCTAATGAATAAATATTGTATTCACTTGATTATTCATTTGAAGCTGTTTTTGCCCTTTATAATTTCTAGGAGTTAATTTTATAATTCGTTGATAATGAAAACTTCTACAAAACTAAAGGAATTTCCAATCTGTATTACAAGAATGACACAGAAAATGTCAGTCTTTTACATTGAATTTTTCAGCACTGGAGTACATCTTTAAACCTGCAGATATTTGTATTAGGAATCAAATATTGATAACCTTCTGATCGATTGGAAGTTCTCTGAAAGTGATTTACCAATTTGTGGATCTTAGGATTTAACAGATGATCATATTTTCGGGTTTCCATCCCTTTCTTTTTTTATATGGTCCAAATGCAAATAGAAAAGTCTTTCCTAAATCAAATGAAACTTTTTCACCATGATCAGATTCTCTAAATTTGGGCTGTAATTTCTTCCGTTGTTGTATTTATGTTTGAAATATTTATATTGGATTGCATAGGGAAACAAAAGCTGTCTCTGAACCAGCACCAAAATAATCTCCCTTGATAAACTAATCTTGTATTTTTTTTTCCCACTGATTAAAAAAGAACCCCCGTATAATTGATTCTCATTTGCAAAAACAAGGGGAGGAGCAACACCTCTTGCTTCCGGATATAGGTCTTCATCAAGATGAAACGATGGTTCACTAGAAGGTGAGCTGATATATTAGTGTTTCTAGGAACAAAGTTCAAAACCCTAAAACACAAATTGGAACATAATTCTTAATATGATCAATTCGAGACAATGAATGCATGAAAATAAACCTCTATAGCTTAAGTTTGTTACAACATAGGAATTTTTAAGTTCTAAAAATGAAAAGAAAAAAAAAATTGCGGAAGGAAAGGTAAAAGAAACAAATCAAACGTTGGTGATATTTCCTTTGACAATATTAATTATAGCATTGATGGGTGCGTTGCTTTTCTCTATTGTGAATTCATTAGTTATTTCAACTTATTTTAAATCCTATATCGTTATAATTTCACAATATAGGATCTCAATAAAAGTGTCATATCAAATCCTAATTTTTGTTGAATTGTGCGACCGCTGTATAATTCTTTAAAATCTATCACTCCTTATTTTTAGGTACAGTGAATCTAGCAAAACTAAGCTTGTAAAGCGATCGTAGTTTTTGTCAACCGTAAGTATTAAAGAGTTATACTACATATATTTTGTATCATCTAAAAAGGTAATTCATCCGTTCGAAATTGAATATTCACATTTACATTTTAGGAAAAATAAAATCTGTGTTAAATTAAATATTATGAGAAAATACATAGTTGTGTATAAGATCAAAACAAAAAAGGCATAAGTAATTTTTTTATTTAAAAATAAAGTAATTTATACACTCTTGATTCCCTACCGGACAAATAAACGAAGAAGAAATATTTTGTAAATGGGAATATTATCTTGGTATGGATGGCGTACAGAACACTGAAAAGGGAAAAACAAATTATACATCAAATAAAAAAATCTCTGGTTGTTTTTGTTTGGAAAATAAATAATAATATAGAAGGAGGATTCTTCATCAGGTACCAATACAATCAATTTTTTTCCATTCGAAAGAAATTAATGTGAGAGTAAGGATGTTAAACAGGAGGTTATTTCACCCTATTCAATGAATTTGAATAAAAAATTATTTCATTTCTTTTCAACGTATAAAGAAAAATATTAAAATATGTATATAATATTAATAGCGGACAAACAATATATATATCATTGGTATCTCTATTCTAAAAATCTCATGTATATTAATTACTTTACAAACAATAGATTATAGAAATCAAGCACTTTCTTATATTTCAACGGTCCATGTTTGCTAAAATTGTGAGTACATTTATGGTTCAGTTACCATCTCAGAACCAGTCCATGAATCTCTCTTAAATCCATTCCTTTTATTTCGTTTATCTCCAAACAAAGCAGAAAAGAAAAACCCGGCTTCATTTAATGAATTCGAGCTAATGTATCTCGGATTTTTGCATTTCTTGATTTATAAATAATGGACTTGAGTTCAAGGCCTGAAAGCAGAAATTAGTTGAAAAAACAGGTCAAGTATGGCAGATAGCAACAAAGAGGCTGCAAAGGCATTGAAGGAAGCTGTCCCAGAGAAGGATGAGTCTAAGGTTGATCCATTGAAGATTTCTTACAACACTGATGATGAATCTGATGAATTTGATGAGGAAGATCCATCCTGGATGTTTTATGACACTGATGATTCCCCATGCTATGGAAAATCTGACGATGATGATGACGTACCCAAGCCGAAGAAGATGAAGACAGGTGGTGAGGATTCTGATGATGACGTTGAACCAAAAGCAAAGAAGTTGAAGACAGATGATTTGGGTTCAGTTTCATCAAAGGGGAAAGAAGTTAATTAAATTAAGAATGAGATATAGGGTTTCTTTGATAGATTGACAGGAGTTTAAGGTTTTGGTGAAATAATTGTTATTGGTTTCTTATTAAGTCAGCTTATGTTGATTATATATGCTCAATGTTATTTATTACATCTTTTTTTCTTAATCTTTCTTTTTTTTTTGAAAGGCAGCAATGTTATTATTAATAATAAAATCCATATTGGTTGTTGTTGTTCATGTTGTGTTTTTTTCTTCTTCTCCTTCTTATGTTAGAATCCTGTTCCCATGCTCAATTCTTTATTACATCAAATCAAGCACTTTTAGTCAGCAAACAAAATGTTTTTTTTTTTTCATGCAAAAATTTTGTTTGTTTAATAATACTCAAATATAAATATAGGCAGAGAAAGTTGTGTGTAGAATTCTTCTTTTCCTTTTTATTTTTCTTTTATATAATGGAGTGGCCAAATATGATGTCCTATTTAGATATTTTTCCACTAATAATAGCTGTCCTATATTGTAGCTTACTTTAGGCCAATATAATTATAAACCTTAGAATAATGCAAATTAGTATTTATATAATTATAATAATTAATTATGTTTATCTGTGTTAATTATATATAATTTTATATATTTAGATTAAAAATATAATTATACGTAATTTATATTACTTATATATATTTGAATTATTATAATAAACATATATAAATATATGATTATAAATATATATTTAGAATATTTAATATATATATACAATAATAATAAACAAAATTATGTTTATCTATGTTAATTATATAATATTATATATATTTATATTAAAATATAATTATATTTGTAATTTAATTTATATATATATATATATATATAGAGAGAGAGAGATTTTCAAAGTTACAAGATATTTTTATGTTAATGTTAGTTATTAAAGGGATTTTGTTATAAACCAAAAATATAAGTACTACAAATTACCTAAAATAAGTTATAATATAGGACAACTATTATTAATAGAAAAACACCTAAATAGTATATCATATTTGACCACTCCGTTATATAAAAATAAAAATAAAAAGGAAAAAGAAGAATTCTATACACAACTTTCTCTGCCTATATTTATATTTGAGTATTATTAAACAAACAAAAGTTTTACATTAAAAAAATTTTTGTTGTAATAAATTTTTTTAAAAAAACATTTTGTTTTTTGGGCTAAAAGTGTTTGATTTGATGTAATAAAGAATTTAGCATAGGAATAGGATTCCACATAGCAAGGCTGCTTGACTCCCTTCCCACTCGACTGTTGGCTTGATTGTGCTTAAGCTCTTTGGCCTGCCAATTGTGGACCTCAAGCTCCTGTCTTTCTCATGTGTGGAGGTGCCCTGTACCCCAACTCTTTTTCCATCAAAGGACAAGAGATGCGATATTAGCTTTCGTTTTTTCGCAAGTACGGAGGGCTACATAACGAGTTGTTCCTTCCTTCATTTAGGGTACACGACGTATTCTATTTTTTAGAAATAATATATTTTGGGTAAAAATTCCAAGTCCTACCACTATCCAAACATAAAGAGGCAAAGCATCCATTCTTCATTCACACATCTTTAAAACATTACATTTTTTAATTTTTTGTGAGGCTTATTACTTTATATAATTTTACAATTCTCAATTTCAATCATACAATTCTATAAGTTATAATAAATAAAACTCACATATTATATTATATTCCTATTTAATTAATATTTCTAATATAAAATTAAATAAAATTACACTTTTTAACCTCATATATATTTTATAAAGCTTTTGGGAACCATTATAGTTGCAAATGGTATTGCACTTCCAAACCACTCCCAAATACCAACCTGCACCCACTTTATTCTCTAATAGTATAGACCTATTATGGGAGTTGCTTTTCAACATTTGCAAGTGAGTCGGAAATGCTCTAACCTTAACAAACAAAAGGAACAAGCAATACAGGAAAATGCCTTTTTTGAGACTAAAACTTGAGACCGAAATATCTGTCTCAAATTGGAGACAGATAAATAAATTTGACTTTTCATCTCACATCCGTCTTAACGTTTGAGATGGGAAGCATTTATGTTTTCTTAATAATTGCTTTTACTATTAAGAGAATATCCGTCACAAAGTCGTCTCTAATTCCCAAAGTTAGAGACACATTATGAAATTATTTTTTAAAAATAGATGATAGAAAATCCATCCTAAATCGGTCTTACATTTGAGCCCACTTGAGACGGAAAAAATTTATGTTTTCTTAATAAATTGTTTTACTATTAAGAGCATACACATTGCAAATTCGTCTCTAACTTTGGCACGGATTAGAGTCGGATTATTTTATTTAAGAAATAATTTTTTAAAATAGATGATAGAAACCTCATCACAAATCCGTTTCAAGTTTGGGACGGATTTGAGATGGATTGTTTAACTTCTTTAAATAATTTTTCATCTTAAATAAATAATATGTGCGATGGAATTGCGACGGAATGTTTAAATTTTATTTCCCGCATTGAAGTTAGGTTTTTCATGACAAATTATAAATTTTTCGTCTCAAATTTATCTCAACTTGGGATGGATTTGAAATGGAAATTTTACTTTATTTTAGATTTTCTATTTTTTTTTGTTCCCAAATCAATGCAAATAATACAATTAAACATCATTAATGCAATGTTATTTTTAAACTATTAAATCTTACTCTAATTTTATTTAATAATGAATTACGATGAGTAATGAGATTATTAGGAAAATTCATACATATATAATATGATATATGTATATATTTGCTTATTGATGAAGCTTGAAGTGGAAATAAGAAAGTGAGATGTATTTATATGCTTTTTTTTTAATGAACATTGTTCAATTCTAGTTTCTATTTTAATCTTTTAAGAAGATAAAATACTAAGGCTTTTAGACATTTAAAAGCACATGACTATCACAATATTAGTATTAGTTATATATATGGCTTATGTAACAAGATATTTTTAGGAGAAAATAACAAGATGCACATTAGAAAAAGAGAATCCCACCAAGTACATAGTTCATTAATCTTAACTTGTTGGTTTCAAGTTGAAAAGTATATAATACATCATTTCGAAAAACATAGTAGTCGCCATCTCAAATTGTTGTATAACATATTTTTGGTAATGAAGATTATATTAAATACCGGATCGAAAAACATGTTTTATGTGAATATTTATACCTCAATTAATGATGATAAATGTAATGAATACATCAAAAATATTTATTTTGATAAAATATAATGTATATAGCATGTAAATATAATTTTACTCAAATTTATAATCTTAAAGTGTGTTTATGTGCAAAGAAGAAAATAATTTTAAAATCACTTTTTCTACCGATTATAGGCGAAAAAAATTATATATCGTAAAAAGCTGTTGTTTTAGGATGATTATTGAATTTTTTAAATCCATTTTGAAAAAAAAAAGTATTTTACGTCTCAAATCTCTTGGTATCACAAACCGATTACCGATGAATATTTTTAAAATTTTAAATTGTTTATAAAAAATAGTTTTAAAATTTTGTAAGAAAATAATATAAATTTTGTCAGTAATTGATCTCAAAATAAAAGGCTTACTGACGGACCCTTTTCGTCGATAAGTCCAACTAGGAATTAGGTTCTTCACTCATTTTCCCTCATTTTTTCCTCACCTTAATTTGTTCTCTGTGGAAAAGTCCTAGTTAGGACGCCTGCGCCTTTGTCCACTTCCTTATGCCGCCACAATCACCGAGGTGAGTTTTTACTGCAAATTTATTTTTGAAACGAAATCACCAAAACAGAAAGTCCAATGTATTTGGCATGATGATTACTTCATTAAACAGCAGGGCCGTTTACAAATTTAGACCAAGCTTAAAAACTTTATAGATTACAAGTTTAGTAGCACTAGAACAAAAGTAGCCCAGATAAGCTTTTGTAGAGTAGCCCTTTTCTTGGTGATAAGATTTTTCCTTGGGGCTGCTTTTTTTTTTTTTTTCCGGTTGTAATGTTTCTACTTTTCTAATGAAATTAGAATTACGGAAACTGTTTTTTTATCAAGACAAATGTTAAATGATATAAAATTTTATAGACTATTATTAAAAATATCGAGCTTTAATTGTCAAAGTTTCAAACCCACAAAACTATTCGAACTAATTTTTCTATCTTTAATTTAGTTTACACATGTTTACCGCACAAGATAGTTAGATTTGAAGATAGATTTAAAAATCTAAAGAGAAGGTGAATTAATTTTCATAGATTTTATTAGAAATTAATTTGACCTCAAAAAAATAAGTTTCAAAAAAGAATAGCAGGACAAGAATTAGAGTTGATTTTATTTATTTTATTTTATTTTTTAAAGAAAGAAGAAGATAAGTTTCTTATTTTTTTGAAGATTATATTTGATATGCTCGAATTAAATTCTGACATGAATTATTGTTGATTTTATTTTTTTATTTTTTAAAAACAGAAGAAGATCAGTTTCTTATTTTATTAAAGATAAAAAAGTTATGATTTTATTTAAGAACTAAAAGATGACATGAATTATGGTAGATTTTGTTTTTTTAAATGATTGAAATAAGTTTCAATATTTTGCTAAGATGGTATGTTGATGGGTTCGAATTAAATGATGACATGAATTATGGTTGATTTTTTTCTTTTGCATTTTTTTTTAAAAAAGAAGAAGATAAGTTTATTTTTGTTAAGATTATATTTAATATGTTTGTTAGAATTGTTTCACAGTAGTGTTCCTTAATTTAATTTGAAAGATATCATTAATAATTTAAATTTGAAAGATTAACTTTGGATGAATGAGTATAGTTAAATAGTAAAATATTGAATTTTGGTTAAATTAGTTTCTTTTAAAAAAATTGAAATTTTTTTTATGACGACACGTGGCATTAAACCCCATTTTTCTTTCTCTTTTTGGAGGAAAAAAAGGTAGCTTTATGTTTTGGATTATTGCATTTCCTTGAAAAAATTATTATATTGTAATTATGAAAAAAATCAAATGATTTTAGATAATTTAATTTGAAAGATTAACTTGATAATATTCAAATAAATTTAAATCAATGAGTAGAGTTAATTTTGTTAAATATTATTTTAAATTAGATTATTTTTTAATGTTTCAAAATTTTCTTATGATGACATGTGACATTAGAGGCAATTTTAGAAACTACTTATATATATATATATATATATATATATATATATATATATATAGATGAGATGGATGTGGACATGTGTTACTTTATAGTGAATTGTGAAATTACTTATATATATATATATAGAGAGAGAGAGAGAGATATTTCTTTTAAAAAATAAATCAAAGAAACCTTGAAATAAGGTGAAGTATACATAACTTTGTAGAAAATTTCAATATCTAGTCAATTTTGCTTTATCTTTGGTGAAGTGAATAATTCCTCTGGTAGCTTTGAAATGTGCATTTATAGATGTATAGATGTGCATTTGAAATGGGCATTTGACAATATTATTGATTTTTTGCCTAAGTTTGTTGTTTATATAGAATTGAATTATTGATTTTGGAGATTTATGTTTTAAATTATTGAAATTGTATTAGAATAACTTAGGTGTCTTTGAGGAGTGCAACAAAGCTGCAAGTCCTTTTGTCACTCATACTAGCGGGTCGATTTTATTCTTAGAGCACAAGAGAAAGATAGTTAGTCATTCTAATACATATATTTAAATCCATTTATTAATTATAAGATTATACTTAGGGCTACCCTTATACTTAGGGTTTTATGCTATTTGTAATCTTGATACAATTATAATCAATGATAAGAGATAGAGAGTTTAATCGATATCACCTTAATGTGAAGATATATCAATTTGAAACACAATCATCTCTTTCAATAATAGTCTGCAAAGATTGCTCAAAACTCATATTTGAATGTAAAAACCCTTATTGAATGATTTTAACAACATTGATGTTTAAAAAGGATTTTGGAATGTTTCTAAGATGTTATAAGATCAAAATATAAAATGTTTTTACTCAAAAATAGTTATTGGAAAAAATTCCAAAGGTTTTGGTATTTATAAGTTTGTTCCTAACGATAAAAAATAAAGTTGTTGGAAACCCACTAGCAATTTGCAGTCGATCCACAAGCTTATTGGACAACCTTCGGATGATGGTTTTCATTTTGAAGTCGACTGCATGATCGTCCACAAGTTGACAAATATCAAATTTGACAGCATATGCATTCACAACATAAATCAATTTGTGGACGATACTTGAATCACTTTAGGTCGACCGAAACATGTTCATTTGTACATCCACAATACTCTAACACACAAATTATGGTTTCAATCAACCGTTATGGTATCAATCCAACAAGAGTTTATGAAACATTTAAGTTTTGAAATCATGATGTATGGGTTTTGAAATACCAAAAACATATTTTAACATATTAAAAACATATTGAAATAACGTTTTAAGTTCATAGAGAAATCTTTAAAAACCATTACTCAATTAGAGGTAAAACTAGAGATATCAAAAGATATTAAACTCTAAAACAATACCTCTAGTTCACATCTAATCCAAGAGCAGTAATAGTGGAGCCGGATGAGTACGTTATGGAGGATGAGGATTTCACTGTCTCACTACCTCATGATCATCCAGGTCCTTCAAGTCATTTTGATCCCCTCTCTTTCCTTCTCTCTTGTCCCTGCCCGTAGACAAGCATATTCTATTGTTGTTAATTTATATTTATATACTATCTTAATATACTTATCTCAAATACATATTATTTTGGTTTTATTTGATAAACTTATTTCATATATATTATTTTAGTTTAATTCATTTAATTTATATTCTTTTATTTATTTAATTATTAATTGGGTGCTTTCAATCCAAAATACAGGTTTTATTCCCTAATACTTTCTTACAAAAATTTTGAAATATTAAAAAATACTAATTTTTATTATAAAAAATTTAAATTTTTGACTGTTTTCCTACTGAAATTAAATAATTTTTTTAACTTTTCGATAGATTTTATAAGAAAATTAATTCATCATAGTAATATTTTCGACGGTTATCCAATAATATAGATGGATTCCTTATGAAATTTTATTAATTTTAAAATTTTAATAAATTTGCGCCATGGATTCCCATCGAAATTTAATTATTTATTTAAAATTAATAAATATGGCCACAGATTCTTAACGAAAATGAAATTAGTTTTTAAAAATTAATAAATATTTTACATGTATTATCGAAGAAATTTTAATTATTTAGTTAAAATTAATAAATATTGGCCATGAACTCTTGAAGGAAATTTAAGTATTTATTAAAATTAATGAATATTGCCCACATATTCTTGATGAAAATTTAATTATTTATTTTAAATTAATAAATATTGGCAACGTTTTACCGACTAGAAGTTTTAAATTTGCAAAGAAATTATTGAAAAATGCGATGGTTTTCCCACTATTTACTTATTTTTATTATATTTAAAATTTTATTTTTCGTCTTTAGGAGTGACGGATCTGAGACAAAATATTTGTCGTTGATCACTCCTCATCTTTTTCTCTATCATCGGATTTGAGTCACAAAGAATGATGGATTAGTTAAACAATCGGTATTATCGACTATCTAATCGCCGACGAAATATTTAATCGGTAATTTGTCCAAAACATTTGTCAGAGAAAGATTATAGACGTAAATGTCGGTCAAAAATATTTATTTTTCCTGTAGGGAGGATGCTAAATTGTTTCCTCACCAAATGTATGGAAAACAACCCAGCGTCCAATCACATAAAATATCAGACTTTATAGCAAAGAAAAACCAGCACCGAACATCCAAAAAATAAGTCTCCAACCATGAGAGAACGGTGGAAGTAATCAAAATCCTGCAAGATTAAAAAGTTGTAAAATATCCTCCTTACCACAAGAGCAGTCTTTAGCCAAAGCATCCGCGTCACCATTAATTTCCCTTGGAATAATCTTCTTTATACACCACGAGGAAAGCTCGCTCTTCACTCTCTCGATAATGAGAAGATACTTCCTCAAATTCCAAGGGGCAGATTCAGGCAAGCATACCCGAGTCTGACTCAATAATAAGGCCTACCTCAGAAGCCCATCTTGATGCAGCAATTATGAGAATGCTTCCTTGATCGCCAACAATTTGCCATGTTCGAATCCAACCTCACAGCTTGGCAAATATACCTTCGTCTCTCGATCCCAACTGATTTCTAAGAATACCCTTATAGCAGACCCTGGCTTTCCTCTAGCAGACCCATCAACATTAAATTTAAAGAAACCCAGAGCCGGTGGTTCCCAACATAACACAATACTTCGAGAGACATGAGCAACCGCTGAACATTTCGAAAAAAGCAGGGCATCTAAATAGATCCATGAAACTTTGTGACTGTTCAGGCCATTTTGCCTCACCCAAGTGATGAATCTCATTTTAGACATTTCAGAAACCTCAGCTTGCCTAAACATCACTTCATTCCGGTGCAGCCAAATAGACCACATAACAACAAAGAAAATCATAATACAACATGAGAAATTGTCCTTATAAGGAAACAAGAGAAACCCAGGATTGCCCATTGAATGCCCCAAACATTTTCCAGGAAAAACTGTTAGGTTAAAACGACTAACACATCAGAGAGATTAATAACAACGAAAGCAACGAGAAACACCAGGATTTTACGTGGTTCGGAATATCCTAATCCACGGTGCTCAGTCGGAGCACACCCTCACTATAATCAGTATATTACACCCTCAGTACAAAGTACAAAAGCCTTAAGACAGTTCTCTACGCTCAAGTAGTACAAAGGAACGGATTAATCCGTGATACAGAGAGCAAGAAACCAAGGGTTTCAGAGAGAAACAGAGATAAGTACTTGAGAGGATAAAAACACAGAGAGAGGCGGAAAACCTTTCGTCTGTCTAGCTAGGTTTCAGAATGAAGAAAAGAACAATATATACTAGGACATCCGGGTGTGGATCGGTTTTGCCCGATCCACACGGTTGACCCGCCAGCCAAAGCTGAGTATGATCCGATCCGATTCCTTTCTTCAGCCCAGACCAGAAGTAAACAAAGCAGAAGCCCAATTAACAATAATAACAAACACAAGATTATTGTTCAGACAATATGGGCTCATCATTGGGTGTATGCCATTCTTGATTTTGAGGGCAGAATCCAACAAACTCCACCTTGAACTCAAAATCAAATAAAAAATACAACTATAGTGAGGGAGTTAGCTCCAATAACATCATTGCACTTCCTTTCTCGGCCAATTTCCAGTTTGATCAATGTGAAGCAAGTCCCTGCATTTAAAGAATTTATCAGTAGGCAAAATCTTAGTTCCAAAATCAACAGGATTATCATGAGTGCTAATTTTCTCAACATCAACAACACCATTAGTAACCTTTTCTCTGATAAAATGGTATTTGACATCTATATGCTTGGTTCTTTCATGATAGACAGGGTTCTTACACAGATACAAAGAACTTTGGCTATCAATGAAAATAATAGCCTTAGTTTTTATGAATTTCAATTCTTTCAATAAACCTTGAAGCCAAATGGCTTCTTTAATGGCCTCAGTAGTAGCAATATATTCTGCCTCAGTGATAGATAAAGCAACAACAGATTATTGTTCAGACAATATGGGCTCATCATTGGGTGTATGCCATTCTTGATTTTGAGAGCAGAATCCAGAATCCAACAAAAACTACACTCAAAGAACAGGTGGAAACAAGTTTCTAAGTGCTTTTTGCAGAATACACAAGTTTCTAACAGTTCAAACAAGTATAATATCTTTATTAGTTGTTGCTACCTTGTAAAATGTACATATCTTTTTCAAGTGATTTTTTCTTTTTCTCCTGAACATTGATAAAGTTTTTTTTTTTTTTTAAGGGAGCATTGAAAAAGATTAGTAAATAAAATTAAATTTGACTTCTTTCTTTTCCACAGGGGAAAAAAAAACCCATTGAACTATTATTGTTGGCTTTCTTTCTCAAAAGTAACGCTTGCTATTTTTGGACAAGAAAACAAGCTGCTCAGTATTGTAAAACTAAGAGTGACGTATTAATTTATTCAAATATTCTCATTTGAACATATATATTTTTTAGTTCGTAAGTTGATTAATTTATGTTAAAATATCCTAAAGATATATAGAGTGCTTTCTAAAGATATTGGAACTATAATCTATAAGGTGAGGCTAATACACACGCGATGTATAAAAGAAAAAAATATATTAAACTTATCACTTTGAAAGTATTAGAATGATGAAAATATTCCTTCAAAAAAAATGATAAAAGTTTGCTATGATTTTTTTTCGAAATTAAATCTTCACTTTCCTTAAATAATCATATTTTTTATCCAAAAATCTAATAATAACTTCCTTAATTTATATCTCACTAGCTTAATTGAAATTAAATCTTCACTTTCCTTAAATAATCATATTTTTTCCAAAAATCTAATAATAAACTCCTTAATTTATATCTCACTAGCTTATAATTTTATGACTCAACAATTTAATTTTAATTTAAACTTAGTGTAAGAAATTTATATCAAACTAATTCATAATTCATAAATTCTACAAAAATATAAAATAATTTAATAAATTAATTAAATGTAAAATATCTTCCTTTACTTAAAAAAAAATTAAAATTGAACATTCGACCAATTAACTTAAAAAATCTTCTTCAAATTTTAAGAAAGTCAATTCCAGACAGAACGAAACGGTATCATTGGATAAGTGAGTGATCTACATATGAATTCTTCCAAAAACAAAAAAAAGAAAAGAAAAGAAAGAAGAGAATGGTTATATATGAGTAAATATATAAATAAAGAAAAGGAAGTGTTATAAAAATAAAAACAATGAAGCTCAATCCAAAAGTTATAAAAAGAGCCTTCTAGTTCAATTTGCACAAAAGAAGAAAAAAAAAAAAAACTCAAATAATAATATGATGCTCCAATATGTAATTTTACGAAAAGGCCCTTAAACTCGAGTTCAATCAGTCCTGGTTCTGCAGCTTCTCCACACGCTGATTCAACATTTCCAGCTGAACAACCAAATGGGTGACGGAGTAAAGCAACCAATAAAACATGAGGGCGGAAGCAATGAGCAAAGCATTCCTTTGGCTCTTGATGACCGACTTCTGGTGGCGCGTGAGCTCAGCCACCGTGCAGGACTCCGGCGAACTGCATCTCGGCCGAGTTTCATATTTCCAGTAGATATCCAGAAGCAAGAAGAAGCAAAATGGGACAACCGTAAGAAATGGCTTCAGAAGGCTTCGTGACACTGTAGTTAGACCCTTCCGCAGCTGATTCAAACCCGGAAGCGTTAGCAGTAAAATCATTACCGCTTCAGCCGCTGCTGCGTAGCTTAAGACTACCCATTCCAGCGCCATAGCTTCTGATCTTGATCTTAATCTTAACTCTTTAACTCTTAAGAGAGAGAGAGAGAGAGAGAGAGAGAGAGTAATAGGAAAAGAACTTGTGCTAATTATGATGCGGTTGAGAAGAATTATGCAGATTCAGGGACCTTCTTGAACTTATTCGTAACATGGAGCGGAGAAGTTTGAGGAGCTGTTGACAAGTGGCAGCTTCTTAGCTATGACCATGCCACGTTTATATTCACCTGGCAGCATATAGGGACCTGTGTCTTCTTTTTGTTTTTCTTTTTTAATACAGAATAAAAATTAATTTATTAAATGGAGCAGGGACGAGTAAATGGAGCATTTGGTCCTCAAGGTTTTCGAGGGCTTTAAATGTAGTCCATGTTATTTTTTGGTAATTTTAATTCTCAATGTTATTATGCGTAGTACCAAAATTTGGAAGGAATTGAAATTTTTTGAGAATTAACGAAATACAAAAATTAAAAATGGGTAAAATTTTATACTTAATTTTCAATCAAATATAAAGAGTACAAAATTTTACAATATATATCAAAGAATAAATTTGAAAACAAATAAAAATAAATAAAACATATTCTAAAAAAATGTTATATTATCAAAAAATTTACTTAAATACCATACATATGTTTTTCGTTTGTTCTCTTTTTTTGTCATCAGGAAAATAATAACTAGTATCTCAAATGACTACAACAATGCTCCAAAAATGAATATTAATACTAAGTGTCATTTTATACATTTGTACATTTATTAAGAAATGTTAAAAATAATATAAAATTTAATATTAAGTTCAAAATCTATCTTTAATAAATATTTCAAATCAATCTATTACCATCTCTCTCTAAATTAATAAATATTCTCATTTTTTCTCCACTTAAACAAGAATAAATTGGAATATAATAAAAAATTATATTAAAAAGACACTTAATATGAAATAAATTTAAATTTCTAAAATGATATGAAATGGAAGGAAGAATATTTTAGGTCTTATATATAAAAGAGAATTTAATTGACTTCAACTTTAAAATTTATGAGCCTGAGGCGGCGCTGGCCTCGTCAGCCTCTTTAGAGAACAGACTCCGAAACTTCCTGCTAGATGAACGGTGAACAGGGGTAACGTCCCTCCTCATACCAGTAATGTCTAGATCAGGAAATATATAATCTAAAATAAGTATGCCAAGAGGATATAGAAATATAAAGAGAAATATTCTGATGCCTCGAACTGGTACCGAAACGTACAAGCCTGTGACAAATGAGATTCCCAAGCATAACAGAGCGAATCCAATGTAACATTTGCATTGCCAATGAACTGATAACTGAGTAGTTCTGAGTCCTTTGCTAATAGGAAGAAGAAGCAGCATTTCAACTACAACAACGGCAGACATCATTGCCAGAGCATCGCAAATGATAAACGCCAAAAAGGCTGGGTTCTTTGCATGAACAGCGATGCCTTTTCTTTGGCTTTCACTGCTTCCGTACCCACCCGGAACGGCAAATGCGGCTGTGAAAGAGATTGTAATTATCAGTGTAGCAACGACCAGATATGTTTCTGACTTTCTTTGCAGCTCATGTGATGAACTAATATTGTCACCTCCAGCTGCTCCGGTCGGCTTCACTGTGGTAGTAACACTTTCTATCTCTTGGATTGCATCGACATTCTTCAACTCAATCTGGAGTAAATCATGCAAATTGTATAATTCAGATAGTCTTACAAAATCAGTAAATGAATAATACGAAAAATTTGCATTTTATGACTATGTTCAATTTCTAATTTTACAAAGATTAAAAAGTATTGAAAATAACAATTCTGCAAACAAACTTACTAAATTAACCTTATTTAATTATTGGAATGTAATCACATAAGGTGGAAAATGAACATTAAACTTTTCCTAAAAAATCCATTCAAAGTTTTGAGATAGAAAATTAAATTGCTAATCTGAAATTTTGTTTTTGGTCTTCTTGAAATTCTAAATTATATTGCAACCTTTTACATTCTCATTTAAAGATTATGAATGCTTAACATATTTCTAAAATAAACCAATTAAAAATTATGAATTTTTGCCCCTTTTACACCATTGGAATTTTATTCCAGTAATATCCTCGTTTAATGAAATGAAACCGCCCTTTTGTATTATTAATTATCCAACGAACCATAATAAGAGGATTTGGTTAAGACAGGCTTTTTACCTTTCTTTCTCTGTCCGGATGAGCAATATCTCTTATCAAGTCTAGGGGAGTCAGACCAGCATTATTCAAGGCATTTTTGTCCACTTTAGGATGTTCAAAAAGATTATTGTTTCTAGGCCAGTTCTTTGTAGCAGCATAAAGGTGGAGTGGAGTGTTTCCGTCATTATCCTTCTGATTGATCAGGTCCAAAGCCCAGGATTTGTCTAATATGGGCTTCAAGACCTCTTTTGCTTCACTCTCCACAGCAAGGTGAATCACATTCTTGCCTTGACTGGTGACCATCTCCCAACTATCCGGGCAATGAGATAAAATCTCTTCTATCATTTGTAGATGTCCATAGGTTATTGCTATATGTAACGCAGTCTTCCCACTGCCCTTTGCATTATTAGCAATAATTTTGGACTTAGTATAAGCCATCGATCTGTCGGCAAGCAGCAATTTTTCGGCCACTTGTAGATGATTGAATCTTGCAGCATAATGAAGTGGAGTCCATCCAAATTCATCAACTCTTTTTGTTTGAAATGGAAGGTTCTCCAATATCAGCTCCACGCATTCTGTATAATTATCACATGTATTGTGGTAATTAAGCAGTGAAATTATTTATTAAGATAAATTTAAAATTGAAATGAAAATAGTAAAAAAAATTCTATGTCTCTGAATTTAACCATGTCAAATGTATAATGTATATTGTGATAATTTTCAAATTGTTAAAATTTTTGAATGTTATAAAAGTTTAAACTTATAAACGGTAGGAGAATTTTAAAAACATGACTACCTGTGTAATAAGCATCTGTACAAAACTCTCAACACGTACCTAGGTGATTCCTTCTTGCTGCAGCATGCAAAGCTGTACTCGAACCATGGCCGCCGTCATAGAAAAAATGGGTAGAATCAGATGATGGTGACTTGGAAGCTGACAACATTATAGCAGCAATACCGTGATGACCCTTCTCCGCTGCTATATAAAACGGACTCTCATTCGCGTTATTGGGCATATGTATAATACTTGTATCTTCTTGGGTTAAGATCCTGCTGTTTGTATCCTCAATGGTGGAAGATTGATTTGCAAAGTCAATAAGTGCTTGGACGACATTGGCATGCCCTTTCTTGAAGCAACATGAAGGGGAATTTCACCATGAGCATTTGATTTTAGAAGTAAATTTGGTTCTATTTTAAGGATAAGTTGGACTGCAGAATAAGAATCACAGAAGTCGGCTACTATGTGGAGGACAGTGTTTCCATTAGGAGTGAGCTGAGTGTAAAATTGGCTTTCAAATTGTTTGATGACAAACAAATTACCAACTTCTACATCTTTGTACAAATGAGGATCCATTTCCCTTCTCAACAGGCATTCAACATACAGGAATGCATTTCATTGTGACAATATAAATATAATAAAGACATATATGGGCCACCTTAATTATAATTTTTGCCTTTTTCTTTTTGTTCCATCTTTTGCTAACATCACATTTGGGGAGGGAGAAGTAAAGAACCAGAAACGAATCTAGCTTTTGAAAAATATAATTAATAATATCTTTGTTTAGGTAATTTATTAGTTGAGATTTTAGGATCTCTCAAAAAAATTTAAAATTCTAGCCTTTTAATGGAAATTTTAGGATCTCTCAAATCCCTCATTTAAAAAAGAAGAAGAAAGAAAATAGATTAGTGTTTTTTTTCTTCAAATTTCACTACTGAAACAAGAAAAACGTTTATCTTTCTCTTCTCTTTCCTTTTGTAATTTTCATATATTATTAATTTTATAAAGAGTTTCACTATTTCATAAATTTTTAATTATAAGAATTTCACTTTTTCATAAATCTTACCCACACTCTAAATGTTACCTATTCCCTCTTATTCGAAAGAGATATCATTTTGGACATTTCGCACCAATCTTAATGATGTTGAAAATAATATTTCTTCTATTTCATTTTAATTGTCTATTTTAGACTTGTAGACAAGTATTGCAAATGATAAACATGCAACTAAAGTTCCTAAGTTGCCTTCATTTAATAGCTAGTATATATGTATTAATTCTCATAAAAAAATGCATTTTTCACTAAATAGTTGACAACTTATCAAAATTATTCATTAATAACAAAGGTATAATTGTAAAAGTACACACTAAAATTAGAAACTAGATTGGAACACCCAAAATAGAAACGTGGACAATTAGAATGTGACGAAGGGAGTATAAGTTTTGGTATTAAATTTCACATCTACCTTTAATAAATACTTCAATCAATCTATGGTTGCCTCTCTTTCCAAATTAATCACTTTCATCCTCTCTCTACTTAAACAAGGGTAAAATTTAAAAAATATGCATCATTATTTGAAGGGAAAAGTATCTCAAATGCACCAAAACTTTTTCAAAAATCCAAGTTTTGCATTCAAACTTTTTTTTGTTCAACTATTACACTCAAACTATTTTTTGTCTGAATCCTACAGTTTCGTCATTGTTTACTGTTAACTCACTAATTTTGTTAGTCATGTGCCATGCATGCGACTTTTATGGCTCAAACATCATTTATTTTGAAATAGAGAGAGTATTAGCTAGTAATATTGCGATTTTGATGATTTATGGCTCAAATTGAGATATCATCAATTGATTGTCTTGGTCCAATTCTTTTCCTACTTTCAGACCTCGTTAAATACCATATACTAACCTTAGAAGTTGGATTTGTCCAAAAAAATGCAAATAATGGTACATTTTGTTGCAAAAAATAAAATAAAAATTGTCACGTCAACATTTGCAAGTATATATATATCTTAAATATTGGTAAAGAATAAATTCATAGCTACTCCATAGGGTGTTTTTCCTTTTGCTTTTATCCCATCCTTTTCTAACCTCAAACTTTAGGGGGAGAAGAAAAGAATCAAACAATAAATCTTAACGGTTAACTAGCTAAAGATGCCAGTTGCAATAAGGGAAAAAAAATATCACGTCAACATTTGCAAGCGTATCCAATATGCGGATTTCAAAATTTGCAAGGAGTTCAGATTGGAATAAATGATTTCCAAGTTTCTCATATCCAATATGCGGATGACACTTTAATTTTTTGTGATAACTCATTAGAGCATCTTCTAATTTCAAACGTCTTCTCAAATGCTTTCAACTATAGCCTCGGGATTAAAGGTGAACTTAAATAAAAGCAGCCTTTTTGGGATAGGTTTGGACAAAGATGTTGTTTCAATATGGGCAGAGGAAATAAAATGCAAGCTTGGTGAACTACCATCTACTTATCTAGGATTTCCTTTGCGGGTAAAGTCTGGCAGCACTGGCATTTGGCAACCTATTATTGAGAATTTCATAGTAAAGCTACAAAATTGGAAATGAAGGTTCTTGTCAATAGGTGGGAGGGTGACTCTTTTGAATTCTGTTTTATCTAATTTACCAACGTTCTACATGTCTCTCTTCCAGATGCCTAAAACTATGAGATATAAATTAGATCAATTACAGAGAAAATTTCTTTGGTGTGGCGGGCTGGACAAAAGAAAGATACATTATATAGACTGGAAATTAGTTTGTAAATCTAAGAAGCTAGGCGGTTTGGGTGTTAATGATTTGGAAATTAAAAATAAAGCCTTGTTGTGTAAATGGGTCTGGAGGTAAGGAAATGAAAGAGAGTCTTTATGGAAAAGGATTTTTTTTGAAAAGAGTTATGCAGTGGAAGAATCTTTATTTCCAAATGCTAGACATTTTAAGAAAAGTTTTGCATTGTGGAGAAATATTATTCAACCTTTATAGGATGGCAGCAAGTTTAGTGAGATCGTGAAAAATGGTTTCAGTATAAGCTTAGGGAATGGAGAAAATATCAATTTTTGGAATGACAGGTGGTCTGATATTGGTATTTTGAAAGAAGCTTATCCTCGTATTTTTGTTTTATCAAATAATAGGGTGGAAAATATTTGTGAATTTGGTAAATAGGTTCATGGTATGTGGGTATGGGACCTTTTTCTTAGAATGAGGCCTTTCGACTGGGAATTGGAGCAGTGGAAAAGTTTTCTATTTGTAATTAATGATTATTACCTTAGTCTTGAAATTCTTGATAGAGTTGTTTGGAGACATTGCCCGAATGGAAAATTTAGTGCTTCTTCTTTCTACAAGGTTACTTGTTGTAATGGAGAAAAAAAAGGGGTATGAAATGCTTGTGTGGAAATTTGTTAGAGATAGAGCTCCGGTGAAATGTGAACTTCTTCTTAGAAAGGTTATTGATTCTAGTAATGTGGCTTGTGTTCTCTATCATGATGAAGTTGAGTCCGTCTCTCATCTTTTCTTTACTTGCCCATTTGCTTGGAACATTTGGTCTTTTTGTTGTAACATGTGGGGTATTGTTTGGGTCGTTCCTTGTGATCCTATCTCTTTCATCTTATCATGGAATCAATTGTTGCCATGCTGGAAAAATATTAAGGTATGGAGATTATTGCTCTTTGCTGTGATTTAGTCAATTTCGTTACATAGGATTGATGTTTTATTCAATAGGGCAGTGATGGATCTTTGTAAAATAATTGATAGCCTGAAGATGAGATTTATTTGGTGGGTTTTGGCTAAATGGCCAAATGAACCACATTCTTTTATGGATTTACAGGATGCCTTCCTCTGTTTGCATTTCCTTGGGTAATAAGAAGTCTAAGACAGTGGATGGAACTTGGTATCCTCCTGTTATTGGATTTCTTAAGTTTAATGTTGATGGCTCAGCTAAAGGTAAATCGGGATCTACTGGCATATGGGGGATTTTAAGATATCATGATGAAGTGGTTAAAGCTATCTTCTCAAAATCAATTGGAATCATTTAATCAAATGAGGCAGAACTAAAGACTATTAAGGAGGCGTTACTGATTTATACTGCCTCAGAATGGGTTCCCATGTTCAAACTTATAATTGAGTCAGATTCCGCAAATGTTTGCAAGTGGACTAAACAAATAAATGAGACTCCATGGAGATTCAACAAAGATATTTTACACATACATATGCTTTGCAAAAGGATCAAATCTGTGATAGTTGCAAAAATTCCAAGAGAGAGTACTAATGGTGAGGCGGACTCATTAGCAAAAAACGGGGTGGATAGAATTGTGGATCTGATCAGTATTTTATGACGTTTAGTGGCTCAAAGTGTGGTACTTGGAACCGAGTATTACTAAATGTTGATTAGTCTGTTATATTATTTGCATATGATGATTGTTGAATTTTCTTCCTACTATTTCGTTGTTGTTAGTTAGTCCTTGTGTTTGACTTTTTTTCTTTTTTTTTCTTTCTTAGTTGTCTTATCTTCATTTTTTGGGTTGTAATTGTTCCTTTGTTTTCTTGGTTTCTAGAGGTTCTACCTCTCTTTTGGCTTTTGCCTAATAATACTTGCATTTCATAATAAAAAAAAAACACATTTGCAAGCATATATGTATTGTAAATATTGGTAGAGCATAAATTCATAGTTACTCCATGGAGGAGAAGAAAGAATCCCATCTTTTTCTAACCTCACTCTTTAGGAGGAGAAGAAAAGAATCAGACAATAAATCTTAATGGTTAACACCGTAGGGAATTTTTCCTTTTACTTTTATTCCATCTTTTTCTAACTTCACACTCAAGAGGAGAAGAAAAGAATCAGACAATAAATATTAACTGTTAACTAGCTAAAGATTCCAGTTGAGAAATCAAGAATTGATTGGTTTAGTTCAACTACTGTTCTTCTCTCATACTTTATTCTACGACCCTTCTAAGACTTATCGGAAGAATTTTCCCTTATTTTTGCATTCTAGATGTATTGAAGTTTTATATGTTTTTTTTTCATATTTTTGTAGTTTTATGGGTTAAAAAAAATATTTGTAATTTTCTGACTGTTTTATAGATTTGTTCTTTAAATTATTTTGTCAAATACGGTGATACTGTTGCTACTTAGAACTAATTAATTATGATCTAGGTTTCACAATGTAGAATATTCAGATTGTGTGGCAATGGCAATTATTACACAATTATCAGTTTTACTTTAAAAAAAAGAAAAATTATGCAAAATTATGACTTTTTACTTATAAGCAGGCTATTGCAAATGACATGATATCTTCTTAGTGTTAATGTTATCTCAGTCATCAGTTTTTAGTCCTTTTTTGGCACTCGAACCATATATAATCTCTTTTCTAATCTGATTTTGATATTATTCCATTATGGCTCTCAAACTACATCCGTTCATAAATCATTCAACCTAAAACTGGAATTACTAAATTTGTAAAAGTTCCATGGAAAGAGAAACAGAAAGCTTTTTGAGACAGTATGAAGAAGTTAGATCTTAGCAAGGGATCATAGGAGAGTGGTAAGTGATACTATGTTCTCTACTTTGCTTAAAAGTGGCTAAATTCCCTCCAACTTCTCAAAACACAAAAAGGTTCCTTCATCTTTCACTTCAACATTTACAAACATATCTTGAATAATTGTTCATGCATAAATTTCTACAGCAACTCCATATATAGTCTTTAGATAAGTATATAATTTATTTTCTACTCGCTCAAAATCCTTAAGTTGATAGAGAAATGTTGAATTTGACTCTTTACACCTCTCATCATATGTAGACGGACTATAAATTCTTAATAACCGTCACAACACGTGGATAATAGCCCGTCACTACTATAAGCGGAACTGCAAATACTGGGTTGGAATCCAAGATCTCACGCTTTGATACCATCATAATTAATTTTCATTTCCTCTATAACCTTAAATTGATGGAGAGCATTCGAATTTAACTTTTAATACCAAAAAAATTTTAAAAAATAAAAGAAGTGAAAGGAAACTTGGGATCACATATATATAAATCAGTGCCATAAAATATTCAACACACAATGCAAGATAGATAAAATACACATCAATCACAATAGAATAAATAAGGAAAATCAAAATCCATCTAACAGACACTTAATTATTATCCTTGGACAAACTAAAACCGTTCAACTTTTATCACCAATACTTCTCCCAGCGGGTTTCGACGTAGTAGACAAATTATCATCATCATTCGGATTCTTGCGATCTGAAATTCCTATAGCTACAGCGTGACCAATAAAAAGTCCACAAAGCAGAGGAAGGAGGAGGATCAGAAATATTCTCAAGCCTTGAATTGGTATGGAAGCATGCAAACCCGTTACAAATGAAATCACCAGTGCCAGGATGGCATATGCGGAGAAAACCATAGGTTCTTCCGGGAAATCCATTCTATCAGAAGCCGGTATCAAAAGCAAGGAAAGCAAAGCAACCATTGAGAACATTACAGAAATAGCATCACAGATAATGAAGGCCTTGAAAGCTGCTTTTCTTAGTAGTTGTGGTCGGCCGGTTTTGTCATCGTAGCCACCTGGTACGGTAAATGCAGCTGCGAAACTGATTGTTAGTATCAGTGTATCAACCACCATATGTGTATTGAAAATTGTTTCATATCTCTTTAGTTCGGATTCTTCTTTGGGGCTTTCATGATCATGCATTTCCTGGATTGCACCGTGATTCTCTGGTTCATCCTTGATTAAACTCTACAACATCAAATGTAACATTATCAATTCTAGGCTGTCTTAAAGCTTAAAAGCTTTTATTATTATTATTATTTTAAAAGAAAAAAAATTAGTTCTAAGGCAACCAGTATAAGCGTCTGTTTTAAAGTTCGCGACTAATCCTGTGAGAACTCCCATCGCAACAGTGTTTTCTGGGTATAAGGCTCGAACCCGTGACGACAACAAATTCCTTACCTCAAAATCTTGTTGGTTCTGGGAGCTTTTTTAACATATTAATTTTAGAATAAATTCAAATGAAACATAACCATCAAAGTGAAAATATGTCCTTACTCTTCTTACAAAGTCTTGTGGAGTTTGTCTGGCATTGTTGAAGGCATACAAATCTGCTTCAGGATGATCTAAAAGACTATTATTCATAACAGCATAAAGGTGGAGAGGTGTGTTGCCATCAGCATCCTTCTGATTAAGGAGATTAGAACCCCAGGGTTTCTCAAGTACGAAATCCAAAGCTTCTTTTTGTTCATTCTCCACTGCGATGTGTAATAAATTCTTACCTTGATCGTAAGTGATCATCTCCCAGCAATCTGGACAGTACGATAGAATCTCTCCCATGGTTTGTATATGCCCGTGTTTAATCGCTATATGTAGTGCTGTCTTCCCTCCATTGCTTTTGGACGTTAGATAGGCCATAGATCTATCAGCAATCAACAACTTTCTCACCATTTCTTGATGATTTATTCTTGCTGCATAATGAAGTGGAGTCCATCCCCTGGCATCATTTTTGCTAAAATCATTAGATACTAAAGATGAATCAAATGTTGAAAACATCAGAGAAGCAATATCATGATATCCCTTCTCAACAGCTAGATAAAGTGGACTCTCCCTTGCATTATTAGATATATGTATTAGTGTTGGATCCTCTAGGAACAAGATCCGGACAATGTCAGGTTGGTTATACATAACAGCCTCATGCAAGGCCAAGTTTCCATTTCTGTTTTGAATCCTTAAGATAGATGGCCAGTATTCTTGGCCAAAATGTTTTGCACTGTGAATAAGTATACTGAAGACATTGGAGTGCCCTTTTCTTGAAGCAATATGAAGTGAAGTCTCTCCTTGGGCATTTGATTTCAGCAGCAAATGGGGCGTTTTTGAAAGGATTTGTTCGGCTGCAAATGAAGAATCACAGAACTGTGCTACGATGTGTAGTACTGTGTTCTCTTCTGGAGTCACCTGAGTGGAGAGCTGATTCTCGAATTGCTTGATAAGTTCCCAATTTCCATCCCGTGCACCTCTGTACAGCTCAGGATCCATTGCTAATTGGACTACCACTTTTCTTTTTTTTTTTCTCCCAACTTCTTTACTTAAACAAAATGATGAAGAGTTTAGTCCCAACCCCCCAAAACCTTCTACCAGAAAAGGAAAAAAATAGCACTGTAATGTGAATGCCGTTTTCTCTAGTTTTAGAATATTTCACGTTTAGGGTAAGGATGTTGTATTGGAGGACCAATTCACTAGTAAATTTTGGTTGTTCGATAGTAACTAATAAGAAAAATGATTAGATTCATTCTTTCTTAATACACTATGCTATATGTGGTTTATACGTATCACTTGATTTGAAACATGCTGGTTACGTTACCACCATAACATTTTCCTGAACTTTTTCCCTATCATTTAACCATTAGATCACAAAAAATCTATGTCTCTAAAAAAATTCTCGATTATTTAAAACAGGTTTCTTATAGATTGTTTATAAATTCTTCACATCAATTTATTCATATTGTCTACCTTTTCCATTTACTCTCTCTTCCTTTGTCAGTGGATAAAGGTTGTGGAGTCTGATTTCAGTTCGATAAAGTTAACAGTAACAAATTGTAGAACACTTTCTTGTCGAAAACTTTGTCACTTGTTTCTTGTTAATTTGTTGATTTGTTAGCATAACAAATAGTAAATGAGTAAAGTGAAGGGTTATGAAACTTATTTTGGAATGTTACGAAAGCAAACAAAGAGCATAAAGCAGAATAGGAGACTGCTAAAGAAAAATGTTTCGTATATGAAGATTTCTTCAGTTCTGTAAACTTTCTTTTCCCTACCAATGTCTTCTTTTACTTTTCTTGGCGGCTTTTGGAAATGTGTTCTTCGTGATATATCTTCTCATGCATGTTTTCTATGCAGCTCTGAATTTACTAAAACGGGATTTGCTGGTTGTCCATTTAAATTATTATTTTTTTTTTAGATTTTAACTCATCGTCTTTTATCTAGAATCTGCATGGTATACTGCCTGGAAATCCCTCAATTCTCTCATTTGAAATTGATAAAAAAAAATTTCCTAAAGTCCAGGACTAAATGGTGAGAAAACAAATGGGTTCCACAAAAAATTTGTGTCTATTTCATTTTACGTCCCCCTATATATGATATAGATCTGACGCTCCCTCAAGAAATTTCTGTTTGCGTTCAGTGCCTCTGAAGTTACCAAATGGTGCAGTTGGCAGCATATAACTAATTGTTCTTTCTGTTAGCTGTTTCTGTGGTGGAGTCTATGTTTTGAATGCTAATTGATGGCATGTGGGTTTTTCTACAGTGTACGTTTTTGAATTGTTCTTGTTGGTTAAGATTTTAGTTGCGTGATGGTGACATGTTAGTGATTTTTGTTGATGGAGATTATTTGTATAAAGGCTTGTTATTCTTGTTTTGTTTTGATTAGTTTATTGTGTTTTCGGTGTATTACTTGGCAATTGGTTGAGTGCTTACTTGGGTTGAAAGTATGAGACAGTTTGATGGAACATGAGTTATTGTCATTCCATTTGTTGGTGTTGGTTAGTCTATTTGAGTCACTTTGTATTATCTTTCTTTTTTACTATTAATGAATATTGCTTTTCAAAAAAAACTAAATGTTTTGGTACTAGAAAGGTAGAAAAAAAAAATTTGGTATCTTATTGATAGATTTGAAGTTTTTGAGTTTCAATCTTCAATTCTCAACAAGGGAAGTTTCTGTTGCAGCTAGATATCCTGGCTCTCATACGACTTCAAATGTTTGGCAAATAAATATTGAATGGAACGGAGAGCTAATCAGTAATCGCATTGAATGTAAGTGATAGTTCCATTCTAAAATTGATATTTTTGTTTTAACTCTTTTTTTTTAATACATAGCTATTGATTAAATTATTCAATATAATTAAACTATAGCTAAAAGATCATCTATTTTGAAACGGAGGAGTAGCAGTATTTAGGAGGTCTAATTAAAATTTTCAACTATTAGATTCAATTTCAAGGGAAGAAAGCAAACTAATTGGACATTTTACATTGAAAATATCTAATAGAAGAATATTTTAGTATTCCACTTTATATTTTAGGATTTTTTTTATAGGGTTTAAGTTCTATTTTGCCACAATTAAAAAACACGAATAGTAACTTAATATAGGTTAACAAAAAATCACCTCAAACTTTAAAACCAGTGATTGAGTTTCAGGCAGCCGAAACATCAAATGGTGCAGATCAGTTGATTAATGGAGAAGATAAGGTGGAATAAACTTCTTATAATAACTTCGACATCAAATGGTGCAACCATTTAATTTAGGTCTTCGATGGAAATGGTTGATTAAGGGTGTTTAGTTTGGTAACACATACAGAATAGCCTCTGTCATTGCACAGTAAAAAACATTTCTGCCTGACAAATTTCTCCTGCATGTTACAATTTATAAATCATAAAAATCAGCATTTTATTAATGCAGAGAGAATTGTGAATCTGAACATTAGGAGAGAGTTCCTACAACTTCATAATTAACAAACCCTATACTCGCAATTAATAAGGCGGTGCCTCCTAACAATAAAGCTATAGGGTTCATCTGCTCCCTGCCATGTCAAGAGGGCGGGAGGAACAAATTCAATCTCCCTTCTCGGACGAACAAACCGGGCAACGATTCTATCTCCACTGCTGGTGTGAATCTTTGAAGCAAAGGTTTGATCATCTCTTGCCCTGGCAGCATTGTAGATTTTGTATTTGGCATCATAGGTCCCGGTGCAGGTACCTGTGGAGCCGGTGTCACTAGAGGCTGCTGATGATCACTTGCTCCTTTCTTGATATCCTCAAGTCTTCTGTTGACTTCCTTCACCTTTTTCTCAACAATCAACTCAAGATCCCTTTTGTCCTTTGGCATCAATTTCTTGGCCAGGCTTTTGTCAGCCAAACAATGGTTCAACAATTCATTCAACTCCATTTGGTGGTTCTCCATGTATTTCTTGTTCAACTGTTCTTGAAGTTTCGATATCCTTTGGGTAACCATGGTTTCTTCATTCAACATTTTCTTTGTTGCTCAAACTCCGGCAAACTTCTGAACCTTTCAATCACTTGTTGAACTCCCAACGGGTTTGGCCACACCTCAGGTTTAGAGTCAAATGGGTTGTAAACAATAGAACAAGCATCAATACCACAAAGAATTGTAAGTTCACGCACCTTTTTCTGGAGCCCTTCCGATCTTTTCTTGTATGTTGCCTTTCTAGTTGACCGATTGGTGATAAAAGCAAGTTTCACCCTCTTCCTTCGCCCCATATCCGCAGATCATCAAAGATGTAAACAGGAATAAAGATTCCAAGAAAGTTTGCTGTCTCTGATTCTATCTCACCACTTCAATTTATACAGGATTTAGTGGACCAAAACTTGATGACAACTGTAACAGAATGTAAATTTAGGAGATTTGGGAAATTCTTACCCATTTGGGGATCGTTAGAGCTATGATATGGGGAGTAGTATCTGGACATCTTGTCTACTTGGCAAGCCTAGAATACAAGATTCTGTAATGGTCCACAAGGACTTGACTTGATGTTATAATTAATCATTTAATGTTTTGTAGTGTTTCTTACATGTTTAAGTAATAACACTTTTTTTTTTTAATTATCATACAAAAAGAGAGAGATTTACAATTACTTACCATACAAAGGGAAGATACATCTAACAAATAGAAGATTATAATACATTGAACATTAATTGTGTACCTCTTTCATTTAAAATTAAATATTCACATTTAACTTAATACAAACAAAAATGAAATAGAATCCTTCTATATTAGATAAATTATCATAATATATTTGTTATTAACGTAATTAATTGTGATATCACATAAGTTAGTGTGATATATATATTTTTAAACTAGTTGAATAGTGAAATTTTAAAAAATATATTTATTTTAAGAAAGTAAAAATTTCGAACATATTAAATATATGAATATTCAAATCTTTCTATTTAGTGAAAGAATAATAGGTTAATTTATGGAGAGCATTGTGATGTAAAAGCATTCAAATACCTTTTATTGAATCAAAAGCAAAAGAGTTATTGATGTCGTTTAACTCGTTTTGAAGCATAAAGGTGGATTTCAAAATATAATTATAGAGTGGATACTTATCTCCTTTTTCTCCTTTTATTTCTTAATTCATAGACTTTATATATCAAGGAAGGCCCAACCAGTCCGCCCATAGGAACAAAAATAATATACGCGTTCCAAGTTAGTTGTAGTAATCCAATTTATGACCAAGGGCGCTCCCCCCATGTTGAACACTTCTTTTGGAAAGAAGCTTTTTAAAATTAAATATAAAAAAAAAAAAGCCTAAGGACGATCCTTTATCACATTACTTGTTTTCTCATTTGTGTAGAAGGATTCTCATCTCTCCGTTTGCAGAGCAACAACACTTGCTCTGGTTATGCTATTGCGAAATATTTAGGGCTCCCATTCCTAATTGGCAATTGGTAAATAAAAAATGAAGTCTTCCACTTTCTTAGAGTATGTAACTTTTGTACATCAGCTATAATAAGTATGTTGATTGAGTGGAATTCCAGAGCTTTCTGTTCATATTGTTCAGCTTTGATTTCACTTGTTTCGAGGGAACTGTCTAGGTACACATCCCTATCTTCATCTATGAGTGTCTTTTTTCTTAGAGAGGGAAAAATAGAGTAAACTTCACAAGAGCATGAATAGAAAAAGCAGGGGGCCATTGAAAAAGGGCAAAAGAGATCCCAGTGCAAAGCAATTTACCGAAAGGAAGTAAATGGATGTAGGGGTGTTAAAAAATCGAATCGTCGAACCGAAAAATCGAACCGAAATTTTAAAAATGGTTTGGTATTTTGGTTTTTCGGTTTATTCGGTTCGGTTAACCGAAATTTTTTAAAATTACGGTTCGGTTTTCGGTTTCAACTTTAGAAACTCGTGGTTAAACCGAAAAACCGAAGTTTTTTTTTATAAAAAAAATTGTAATTAATGTTTAACCAATTTTATTTACTTCAAAAATTATTTATAT
>SRSM01000824.1:0-69287 GCA_019593545.1 Apocynum venetum | reverse complement strand
TGATCCTTGTACACCCCCCTTGTAGAAGATTGTCTCTGCTCCTTTGCCTTCTTTGATGTGCTTTGCTTATGATTAATGATGATTGTTCATTTTCCAGCACACTTCTGATTGCTTCAATGATTAAATCTAAGTGTAGCTTGATTTGTTCATTTTAGAAGTCTTTTCCCCCCTTAGTGGGCTTGTGTCTGTTGGATCTAGCATCCTTATGAAAGTCTTCTGAATCTGTGTTTCAGTGATGAAATTGTTGGAGCTTACGAAATGCTAATAATTCGCTCTTTAAGTTATTTTCCGTTGCTGTTTTTATTTCCATTTGAAACACCTCAATGCCCTTGTCTACTTTTCTGCCTCAACTTTCTCAAGCTTTTTTAGATTAAATTTATCGAAAATGGAGGGTATATGAAGTTCAGAAAGAGAATTTGTTTCCAGGATTTTAAGTTAGTGAGTCTAACTCTGTAGTGACTTATGTACGGAGATGTTATTTTTGTATCTGAGCCAATGGATTAAGTCCTGGCTTGAAAAGAAAAGGAAGAAATCTTCTCAGGTGGCAGTTGCTGCCACTTGTTGCTCTGAGTACCATTTGTACTCTAACTGAACAATTTAGTTATGGAGAAATCAATATTTTCATGATGTACCCAAGCCGTCCAGATTATCATTATTTTGATGTAGAAAAACTTTCAGCACTATGAGAAGGAAGTGAAAAGAGCCGGTTCCTGCCCATTGTCACACTATGAGTCTACAGAAAGAACAAGTGAATGCCAGCATGCCCAAATGCAGGTTAAAAACAAACAAAAACAACTTTTGCAAAAGATTACAAAATGTCATTCTCTATGTAAAACAATTAGTTTGATCACATTTCATTTTCTGCAGAAGAAAGAGTTTCTTCTCTCTATTATGTTGCATGCCTTTTCTTCCTTCAATTCAGCTCCAAAAATGGTGAAATTTTACACTCACTTCACTTTATTGATTCTAACAGGAATAGTAATCACCATTTCTCTTCCATTCTCAAGCTCTCAACCTCAGCGGCCACCAAATGTCGCTGGAGTGTTCAAAGAGATACTAGAACGTGTGTCATTCTGTATACATTTGGCAGAATTTAGATTTGACAAAAATGCATGAATGTGCAATTTAAGAGTAATATGAAAACACCAAAAAAGCACGTGTATAGGAATAATTATGGATGAATTTTTTTAGAGCCTACAAAACAATAAAACTAAAAGTTCAAGCAGAGGCCTGTGAACTTATCTGTAGAGGAGTTGCTGTTGCATGTATCCTACTGAAATCACACATTACATTGTGATATTTAAGTGGAAATTGCAATGAGAATCATTGATAGCTGTAAATCTCTAGTAGATAATCTGATTAGAAATTTCCTTCAAAGTTTGGTAATTCATGTGTTAGGGAAGTCCTCATTTACCATTTCATTTGTTATTTGCTCATCAGATTGATTATCCACTTTCCAAGTGCTGAAGCTAAGGCATAAATAGTTGAAGTATTAAACATGCAACGGAAGCCGTCAATCTTGATGTCAAGGATGGGAAATCTTGGTGTGAGCCTCTTTAGTTGAATCTGATCCTGTACTTGTTCATATATTTGAACAAGTAATTCATGGCATTATGACTGGCATTGTCAAGTTACTAATTAGATTCCTATCCATAACTGCTATGTCCTTATCCTTTTGGAGAGCATGCTCATTTTATGTGTGTCTACATGATACCCAATGGGAAAAAGAACAAACCTAGTTATGAGTGAATTTTTACTTGTTGATTGTGTGCTCATCAATGTTTTCAATGTTCGTTGTCTTCTGCCAAACTTGCTAATTTTATGTTCATATGTATGGATAATAAGTGATAGGAGGGAAAAAAGATTATTAAAAATAGAAGCACATTCTTTGGTTTTCTTTTCCCCGTCTTTCTTTTTTTATTTTGTGAGATCTTTATCTACTCTATATTGATGTTTGGAAAATATTACCTAGGGAATGCATGACCACTTTTTTTGTAACTGGAGCATGGGATCACAGAAAACTTCATTCATTAGTCACTGAAAGCATATCAAAATTATGTATGTATGACAAATGACTTGTATGAGATGTTGATGATTTTTTTGTGAGCATGCAGTAACAGAATTACAACGACAAATAATGCACAAAGCAGCTCTGAGTTCTAGTTCAGTCTTTATTAAAATCTTGGAGTCTCTTCTAATTATGTGATGCATATCAGCAGAGGGATGAGAAGATGAAGTCAAATCGAGATCTGTATTTGAACTGTACTATGGTGAGGCTAATTGAGCACATTAGTTTCTGTTATTGCTACAGTTTTTTCCTTCAACTTTCTGCCTTTGATAATCTCTATTTGGAATTGGAGTATAATCTGACACAAAATATAATTTCTCATGCTGTGGGGATTCTGAGAAGATTAAATAACTCATGTATCAGCATTCTTGTCATCATGAGACCTTAAATAGTCCAGATTTCCTTCTTTTTTCCTTTTAAGTTTTTTAATTAACTTTTACATAGCTGCCAATTTTCTGAACTCTCTCACTTGTGTCATTGTTTCTGTTATCAGCAAGTTGCTCTGCTACATAAAGAAAAAATTGTAGTCAAACTAGCCACAAGAAAATCAAAATAGATCAGAAAATTCTCAAAAGTAGTGGCGACAATCCACATCTCTCGTAGAACCTTAACAGGTTAAGAATTTCTTATCCTTTGTCATGGCATAGCATAAACTTACCCAATGTCATTTTTTTACTGCCTTTTGTCAACCAATTCTGCATTTTATGTCTTTTCTTGTTGAATTCTGCATCTGGAAACAATGCTTTTTAGATTTACTTGTTCTGCATGATGCTTTTGAAAGAACAAGGATTATATGTTGAGTATCACGGGGTCCGAGTTCTTCAGATTAACAAATACTTGGAAAGCTATGAAAGATACTGGGATGGATTATGTAGAGGACCTTCTTGCTCCAAGGAGGAAAATGTAACACAACACTTTCGTATATGAACTTGCTAATCATAATGCTTTGTAAAACAGATGAAACTTTGCCTTCTGAATCAGCTCTTTCTCGTAACTTTGAGTTTTTAGGTGATGTGCTTGTAGATATGGTAAGCTGTTACAGTAGTTGAATTTGTGTTGATTGCAGCAGCAAGATGCATCAATCACACAAAAGCTTTGTTAAGAATTACTAGCATTGAAGGGTTATTGAAGAGCCAAAGGATTCAAAAGTCTTCTCAATTGCAGATCATGGTTGTTTTGTTGGTCTTAACACATTTTCAAGAGTCAATAACATAATAGAGGCAGTGCAGGTCACAACGTCACAGAACAGACCTCGAATTATCTGAATTGCAAGTCTTTTTCAAGGATCATGTCAAATAATGACTTCAATACAACAATCAAAGCACTGGCTTCGGACAGGAATTACATGGCTGCTGGGATCCCAGGCTCTTTCCGGAATAGACTTTTCCTATGTCATCAATAAATTGATGCATTCATCTTTTTCTCTCCATTGGCTCGTAAAGTCCCTGATGATATTAAAGAAGTATCACTTGCGCACTGAGGTCCACTCAAATCTGAGAGCCTTTCAGGTCTCAGTTCTTGAGGGATGCAGAGGCTTTCTTTATAGCAAGGTCTCAAGTACCAATTCCTGGTGGTTTGTTGGCCATTTTGATGCCTTGCCGAGTAGATGGGACTGTGATGTTTCCGTATTTGTATTACTCCAAAATGTTGATGAATTTGAACCATTCATTATTTTATAAAGCCATGAAATGACCTTAAAGTTGATACTTTTGACTTTTCTTGGATATCGTAGCTTCTTAGTGATTGATGATCGTAGCATGCGTTCAGTTCAGGAAACATTGTCCCACATCGGCACTTTGGAATAACCTCCGAGCTATGTTGAATATTTAGAGAGGCCCAATCATTATTTACCAGCGCCATTGGAACTGGATCTGTAACGACTTTGCAGAACTGGTCAGAGTAACTTTGCAGAATTGGGCCCCATCTTTTATATAATATAATTTAATAATAGATATGTTAATAAATAATAGATTAAAATGTATAATACAATATAAAATAAATTTCAAAAATAGCTGCAAAAATTTATTTATTCAAAAATACAATATAAAATGTATAATATAATATAGATAGTAATAGCTGTAAGAATTTAAAAAATGTATTTAATAGTATGTGAAATAATTATAAATGATAATATGATATAGTATGAATACAATATAATACAATTAATTAAATGATAATATAATATAAAAATGAATTTCAAAAAATATATAAATAATAATATTATTATATAATATTTTAGTTTAATATTGAATATTAATATTTTTATTTTACTTTGTATAGAATTCAATTTCTTTAAATAAATATATTTTTATTTAAATTTATATTAATAATCTTTTAATTTAATGAATTTATATTTTATTCATTCATAATCATCATCACTCGCTACTAATTCATGTTCTATAATCTATTATATTAATTATAAGAATAATTTAATAAATTAATTAAAATTAATTATATTCCTTAATTTTTTAAAAAAATAAAATTGAACATTCAATTCTAAATAAATGGAGTATAATATAAATATGCATTCCCTCCGTCCTTAAAAAATAAATCAAGTAATTTTTTTCCACGCATATTAAAAAATGACAGTTAATTAAATTAATATTTAAATCTTATATACATTTTTTCATATATATCCTTACTAATCTTTAATTACCTAAATTATTATAAAACAAACAAACTAATAGCTTTTCACAATTTCAAACAAATGTGTACATGAATATTAATGATTAGCTTGTTTTTCCAATTGCTTTATGATTTAGTTTTAATGTGTAAATCTAATATAAAATTAATTTGTTATTGATAACAAAGAGTATTAATTAGAGATAAATATAGAAATAAAAATTTAAATATAAAATTTATATAGAAAGTGAATGTGAGAGGAATAAGTAAAAAAATACATAATACTAATACAATATAGATATAGTTGATATAAATATACTACACCCCTACGACCACTAAGATAGTCCTGAAAACAAAATTAATATTTTTATAATGCTTTTAACCTTGATTTTATATTTTGAAAAAAAAAGATACAATTTTTTTTTGTTTTGAAAATAAAAGGCAAAAGATCGAACAAAATTTTCCAAATAGTTTAAAAACTAATCCGAATTTGATAGAATCGTAGTAGTACGTGAAATCAGTGTAATTCTTAAACGTGGAGTATAGTGATTTCACGATTTTAGCTCCGCAAATTTTTTTCGACTAAATTTACTAATATTTCTTATTATTATTATTATACATAATGTTGAGAGAGAGAAGAAATATATGTGTAATATAAGAAAAAAATAATAAATATTTATTAAATCTATTAAACTGACTTATACTTTGAAAATCTTACCACTCTAAAACGATAAATCTAAAATGACTACTGAAATTGAGGTTGTGTTACTGACTCATTAGATTATTTTGGTCTTGGAAAAGATCTTATAATAGTTCATCCAGTAACAAGTAGAAGACCTGAGTTTCATGATCTGTGGAGGAAATTGCCATTTCAACTGAGCCATAAAGGAATCAAAGGCCTGCTCTTTACCATAGACAACCCTCTGCATTCACTAGCATACCTGAGTGGTATTGTGATGAATCTTAAACAGAGTTTATGAAACTTTCCACAGGGCTTTTCTTGTAAGTGTTAGCAATTGCTGCATGCAACAACATCAAGTGCCCAGTTCTTGTAGTGAGGTAACAGGCTTGAATGAATTGCTCAATCCATCATTGTCAAGCTGGAGTTCAGTCCCAGTGAAGTGTGAATAACCCTTCCTGTGTTTTCAGAAAGCAAGTGATCGGTGATAACTTAGATCCAAGCAAATAAGAAGTCTTGTAAAATCTTAAAGATGTATATCAGGTCTTGCAAAAATCAGCAATGTACAGCATAAGTAATGCCATACTAGAATCGCATGCATCAGTCCAATAACCTACTTTCATTGGCAAAGAAAGAGCAAAGTTTCATTATGAAGAAAACAATGCAAAAGCACCACTAACAAAAAGGGAGCTAGAAAAATTTACGAAGAACTTTAGGCCAAATAATGTCGAAATCCAACAAAATGAGAATTACAATGAGCAAATAAGAAGTCTTGTAAAGTCTGAATGGGCAAACTGCTAGAATTCGTAACGAGATAACTTATCTTGAACAATAACATGTTATTTCCCCCTTGGGAAAGGAAGAATGATAAAAACATTTCAGAAATAATTTAAAGCATGCAAGAGAGACGCAAAAGATGTATCACAGACTTCATCTCTCTTGGTAGATTCAACAAAAGAAAGTATTAGAAAATGCTTCAGATAACATCAAAGTCCATAAAAACCAAAGCAGAAACAAACCAACAGTCCCTATACTTGCCACTCACCAGAAATATCAAAAAGAAGATGACAGAAGACGTACTATTTCACAATACTTTTCAAGAATGTGGCGTTGTGTACAGATACACAAAAACAGAAAGTACATATGATGTATTCTTACTTGTGCTTGTACATATATAGATAATACAGGGATACATCTCCAAAAATTTACATTGTTCATACAAGTTTTTATACACATGGGGTCCAATTTGGCAGAAGATCTTTAAGATTCAGATCGCTTTAGAGCTAAAAAGCTAAGCATAGTACTCAGTCCATTTTGAGCCATCACCTTGATAGACCGAAATAGCTGCAAAGTGCAGTGCAGAATTCATTGTTTCTTTACACTGTACATTTTTCTAATGTGGCAAACCTATAAACATCAAATTAATTATATGTAGGATGGATATCAGAAGTAGTTTACAACAACACATTAATTTGTCTCCAATATGCTGCAGGGTTTAGCAACTTCTAGGATTCTGAGATTAAATTGTTTTTCATCTTCTGGATCAACAGATTAGCATACTACTACTATTGACTTTCCACGTTTTAGTGTTGATATGCTTCTAAAAGCAGGAAATCATCAGATTCCAGGTGCTATTTAGTAAGAATATGACTTTTACCAATAAGATTCAATAGCATCATGAACAAAATATGCTATTCATCTTCTCATATTGACTACACTCGGTATGTGAGAGCATTGACGGAAGGGGAAATTTCTTATGCCATGATATTAGGCAGAGAAGAAACATAGATAATCCAATGTAGCCAACGATGCAATATCACCATACACCTTTCTTTAGAAGAATAAGATAAAAGTCTGAGAATTTTTACCTCTGAACATTACAAATGACATTGCTGAGTTCCCCAATCCCATGTCTACTAACATTATTACTTTGTCTAATGCTGAAAAACAGATCAACAGCCAAGCACTCAACAAAAATATATATGTAGAACGACACATGAAGTCATCCATACAATCACAACTTGGACTACGTTAAGTGTTCTCTAAAATAGATTGTTTTGCTTAAAAAGGAATAGGACAAAAGTTAAAGCAAAGCCAAAGGAACATTAAAAGATATATCCCCCATCTGGAGAAAGTCAAAAAAATATAACCAGAACAGTGGATAAGTTTAAAAAAAACTGCTGCAAAAAAAGAAGTAATTGCACCTTTATCAAGCAAAAGTTTAAGCACTGAAAATGCATCATCTCTGCTTGGAATCTCAGTCAAGCTCCATCTCCACGTAAAGGCTCTACTGCCTCAGAGATTTCAGTCAGAAAAACAACTATTTAGTTGATAAAGCTAAATAATTTGCATCCTAAAGTCCTCCTACATCTTACAGGAAATCAAAATCCCATAAGCATTTCAAATACTCCTGCTAATCAAAGGCTGAAATCAATGCCCCAAAAGTAGTTCTTTAGTAAATATCCAATTACAGCCTGCTATGTTAAGCCCAAAGGAAGAAGATAGGCTACCACCTCCACATCCTAACAGATACAAGGGGGCATGGGTAAAATAAGAACTTACTGGTCCTAATTATCTACAGAGTTACATCCTCCACATAAATTATAATTAACAAACACAGAATAATGATACCAAAAGTAATAGAAAACGTGTAGTTAAACAACACTACCAATATGAAACCAATTAAAAAATAGAAAAGCTAAACAAATGATTGCATAGGAGTTATCTAATCTCTGTTCCTTGAATGTATACACAAGCACCTGATCAATACAACTTTTTTACCTTTTAGGTTAAGCTTACTCATCTACCAGTTGAGCAGAAAATAACTGATTTACTTCGGTCTATAAAAGATAAGAATAAAAGGCACAAGAAACTATGTCAACAGAACAATAAAGAGTTAATCTCATGATCAAGCAGGGTCTGCTATGTCATAATGCAATAATAGGTTCTCCAGAAAAACTTTTCTTCTTGAGAGTACTTTGTTCAAATTTTACATCAGTGCCAACTGTCTGCCATCTTATTCATAGCAATGCAAGTAGTATGGCAAAGTGTTGAAAAGGAAATGCTTCTATCACATAGAGAAGGCTGTGGGTGTACACAATTGATATGGTAACGTTGAACCAAGTCCTTGTATTTCTAATATTAAGCAATGCCATCGCGAACCAAGTAAATATCCAACAACAGGTCAATCCAACTTAGGTTCTTTGAATTACAAAACAGTGATATCATGCAATCTGATGTATAAAAACTAAAAGGATAAAGTTGATTCGGGTTTAATCCAAGTTATCCAACTGAACTACGAACAGCCTAATTAGCATTGTCAAACACTCTATAAAGCATCTGTATAAAAATGATAAAGAAAATTTGTATTTTAATGTTATTGTAGACTCCCAAGCACCAGAAAAGCTAAAAGAAGAGTAGAATTAGCATAAAAATCCAAAAGTTACAAATGAAACTTCTAAAGATTTCGTCATTTCATTAATCAAATGCGTCTCAAGACAAACAAGAATGATTCAAATGATGCAAAAGCTGCAACAATATTCCACTGGAACATAAATTTATGAACCATCGAAATTCCCCTAGTTCAATGAAGACCTAAAATCCCCAATGCCACTAGATCCTAATATGTTAGCTAAAAGTAGAAGAAGAATTTCTAAAACATGACTACCTCCAACTTCAAGTTAATTTATTCTTAACGGTGACACCGAGCTCACCGGCTACAATCAAGGTTGTCGCCATATCAAGAAACATCCCATGTTCAACTACGCCTGCAAGCCTCAGAATTGCATCACTTGCAGCCTTTAAATCCCCCATATCCTTCTTAAAGTACAAATCAATAATATAATTCCCGTTATCGGTAACGAATGGCTTGTCATTATCCTTGAACAATCTCAACTTCGCCACACAACCCGCTTCCATAAACAACATCTCGAGCCTTTTAAGCGTAAATTTCCAACAAAAAGGTACAATTTCCACTGGCATAGCCAGCCCACTTCCTCCTATATGCTTCACGAGCTTCGATTCATCCACAATTACAATAAATTTCTTAGTTGCCGCCTCCACCATTTTCTCCCTCAACAATGAACCTCCTCTCCCTTTAACCAAATTCATCTCCGGGTCAACTTCATCAGCACCATCGATAGCCAAATCAACAATCGGATGCGTGTCAAGATCCGACAAAGGAATTCCCAACGACACGGCCTGATCTCTAGTCATGTTAGACGTAGGTATCCCCACAATATTCTTCAATTTCCCTTGTTTCAACAATTCCCCAATTCGGTCCACGGCATGCTTAGCCGTGGACCCTGTCCCAAGGCCTAAAACCATTCCGGATTGGACAAACTCGACAGCTTTATAAGCTGCAATCTTCTTCAGCTCATCCTGGGTCAAAATAACAGGACCCCTGCTCGAAGAAGAAGATGGTGAAGACACCATCAATGGCTCCACAGTTGCGGGCTTCTCTGAAGCCAAATAATGAGGGTATGCAATTGCCATGGTACAGAAATTCCTCTATACCACAAAAAAAAAAAAAAAACTCTATGTAACTAACAAAAGATTCCTTTTTTTCCCCCTCCTCTATTGGATGGCAAGCTGGGATAAGGGTTGGGAGGCTAGAACATGGCTAGGGTTTGGAGATGAGAAGGGTGAAAACCACAAAATTTTGGTGGGGTATGTATAGACCAAATTTTTTTGTTAAAAGGTAGTAAAAGAAAAAGAAAAGCTGGGATTCTCTTTATTGGGAAAATGACAATAATGTATCTGTGGTGAGTGAAGAAAGATTTTGATTTGTGATCTGTGGTAGCAGAGAGAAGAAGAATGTGGACAACAGCTGCAGAAGGAGAGAAAAGGGTGGCTGCTGCTGCTACCGAAGAAGAGGAGGGCAAGTGAAAGTTGGGTAGAGGCGTGAATTTATATAGAAGGGGAATTGGAAAAGGGGAGGTGGGAGTGAACGCGGGGAAATGGAAGAGATAATCTTAGAAGGAATAAATTAGTAGAACCCAACACGAGAACATGGCAAATTCTGAAAAATGAGGAAAGATGTTGGATATGACATTAATTTTGGTAAATACCATGGTATGAAAAAGGAGGAATAAATACTCCTCTGTCCCTTTTATAAGAAAGAAAAATAAAATAAATAGATGAAGAAACAATAAAGTTTTTGTATTGAGAGTTAGAAAGATATGAAGAGAATTAAAGTTACTTATTGGAACAAGAAGAAAATAAAAAAGAGGAAATATATAATGATAAATAAGAGTGATATTGAAAATAAATCGTTAAATATATCTAAAAAGTTAAAATATTTTCTATTTATGGACAAAATACATATTGCTTCTATTATCTTATACTCTCTTTATCTAAAAATATAAGTATGTCAATACCAATTTCACACATATCAATAAACTATTTTTGTTCATCAAACACCCTTAATTATTATGTTTTGAAAAAAAATTATTTTTTTCATCAAACCCCCTTAATTATTTGTCTTGAAAATAAAAAAAAATAAAATAAAGTTTATTTTAAGAAAAATAAAATATAAAGTCTTTGTTTTTAAAATAAAAAAGAGGTAAGATAAGAAATAAAATTAAATAAGGATAGTATTGGAATCAATAGTCAAATATTTATAAAATTTCGTAATATAACTTATATTTGGAGATAAAAATATATTGTTTTTAATATCTAATACTATTAGGGTTGGAGAGAGTATTCATGTTCATATCTATATCTATTTTCAATAATAAAAAATCATTTTTGGGTGTGGTATTCCTAAAATATACTCCTCTTTTCATGATATTAGATGACATAAAAAAATATTTATATTTTAAAATAACTTTTCAATACTAAAAAGGACTCATGTTTATTTGAAACCATGCGTTAATGATTAGTTTGTTCTTTATTTTGCCCAAATGTCCCTATTTAATAATATATTTTTCCATGTATGAATAGTGGAGTGAGAATTGTACACAGAGAGAGTGATTGATTAATATTGAGAGAAAATTACGAGTGTTTTATTAAAGTTATATTTGAAAATTCATATAAAAATTTTGAGTGTATGAATGAATAAAATAACATCTATTATGAAACGTATAACGTAAATCATTTTACTTTCTCGTTACGAAAATTTAATCAAAATTTTCTATTTTGTGTTGTTCTGTTTTACTTGTCAATTTAGTAAATTAATGTGATAATTATTTTAAAAAATTGAGGAATGCTAATTATAATTTTATTTCAATTTTCTCTATTTATTAAATATGTACATGTTTCCAACTACCTTATTACTCCCTCTTTTGCATTTATATAAATCACTGACATCATTTGTGTTCGTCTATATATGGTTTTTAAGAATACTTTCCCTTCTTTCACATGATACCACTATTTATTGTTATATTTTTCTAACATCTCTCGTTTTTATAAAAGGAAAAGTATGAGTTTCAATAAAATACACTATTGATAATTAAGATTATTTTAAGAATAAAAAAATTATTTAATCTATATAAAAGTGAATCTAACAATTTATATTAAGCAAAAGATGTGAAAATATGAGAATAAAAAAAGAGATAATTGGTAGCATTAATTTAGGTATTTTATTCTTTTATAAATTTTAATATTTCATTAACTCTTCACCATGTCCTAAATTAACAAGATTTCCAGAACGAGGAGAGTATGAATCTATATATATATATATATATATATATATATATATATATATACTATTTTCAATGTTATCATTACTTTTTTTCCCTTCTCTTTCTCATTTTAAACATTGTGCATATGGGTTACTTTCAATTTTTTAGATAATTTAAGAAAGGGTTTTTTAAAAAAAAAATATTGTTTGACTATAATAAAGCCTTGTTTCTTAACTTTAATTTGTATAAAAAAGTTTAAACCTACTTGCTACTTATATATTAAAACGGACATAATAAGATAGTGGTTTTATCAAAATACGTAAAGATGATTCTTGATCATCTTTATTTTTTACTATATTTTTTATTTTATTTTTATGAAAAGGATATCAACGATTTTTATCCATAGAATTAGAGTTACAATAGTTTGGTGGAACACCACCATAGTCGCAGCTAGCTTTGGGAGGAAAAGTGAATACCCAACAACATTGCCAAAAATACATTGTGACTTAGTCCATTGAATAACATTACTGGCTATCCTTATTACAATGCTTTGGGATATACTTTAAAGACCACATATTTTCCCCCTCCCATTTCTTAACAAAAACCTAGCTTGATTCTTGATCATCTTTATGGTAATTTGCTGGTTTGTTTCTAAAAATTATTCATGGAAATGACTATTTCATGAAATGTTATACCATTACCAATTTCAACAAGCCTTACAAAATTAAGAAAACAAAAGAAGGAAAAAAGTGTGTGTGTGTGTGCGTGTGCCCCATTATCTAGAATGTAAATATAATAGTTATAATACATTATCTTATAAATTTTCTAATATCAGAATAATTTATGTAAATTGAAACCGTACTAATATATAAATATATTTTGAAAAAAGTCAAACAATAAATTAACAGTCATATTACAATATATAATTAGCTCCAAATTACTCTATAAAACTAATAAAAGTCATGTTGTGCCATAAACCTACGTGTATGGCAATAGCCTCACAAGCATCTTCAAGTAGTACTTTAAGCACTAGTAAGAGGCGGCTTGAAAGGGTGCTAATTAACAAAATTTATAATTATACTAATATCTTTTAATTATTTTTTGTTTAACAAATCACAAGTCAAATACATCTTTATTTTAAATTTCAATATTAAATTATCTTTGATTTTATTAATGTAATATTTATTTACATTATTTTATTATTCCTAACATAAATATAATAAATACACAAATATATAAACTAAAATACACCAAATTACATTTGTAATAACTTTTTTATTTTTTTTATTTTTAAAAACACTATTTGAAGTCTTCTTATGACAAGACTTTGAACCTTAGACTTTACATTAATCATTTTCGCATTTATCTTCTTCTTCTTTTTTGTTGTTAACTAGCAAGTCATATGCTATCAAAACATTCATATATGCCCTCCATCTTCTTCTTTTTTCTCATTAATCAATTCATGAAATTGCACACGAATTAAAAAGTTATTTTAGTTTCTAGCATATTTGATAAAATGACGAACATAGTATATCTTTATAATATAGATATTAACAAATATATATATATATATATATATATAATTTACTTATTATATTATTCGTGACGTATTTGTGAATTGGTAGGTGTTTATTCAAATTCTAATCAAGTTAAAGTTTTTGTTAAAGTACAAATTTAGGCTCAGTTTAGAAAAAAAAAACATAGTAATATGAGTTCTAATCAAATTATAATTTTTTTATCTACACTCTCCAATTTGATTCAAGGTCTAGCTATTCCCCACTACTACTAGTTTGAACAAAACTCTTCCATTCATTAAAAACTAAGTTAGCGATGATTATATTGTTTATGGTACCTTGCTTGGTTTTGGTTTAGAAATTCTTCTGACACTATTTTTTTTATAAAAAAAATAATAGCTGTTGTTAAAAATAAAAGTATTACAATAATTTGAAAATTCCCAAATAAACTTTTTCTTTGACATTCTAAAGAGAAAAAAAAGAAAAGAAAAATCAACGATTGAGAATCGACCGAAATCCAATGAAGATTCGCAATTAGGCAGAGATACTAAAGTTAGAATACTACAATAGAAGAAGTCGTGCCCCATGCAAACGCGTCTCCGGAAATAAATATTGACTAACTCATTGCCTATTGGACCAATAAATAATCAGCAAAAAGCGTCAAACCACACATTCAAAGAGCCATCCCCATTCCCCAGAAAAGCAAAAGCTTATCCGTAGGCTTCTATGAGCTGCATCTGGACTATGGGTAAAAGTTCCTATTCTTCACGTATCATAAACAAACACCTGCCTAAACCTACTCCCCAAGCAAGTACCAATCAAATTGTCGCAAGGATTATATCCCTTGTTAAGGCACGTGGGTGGGTGGGTGGGTGATATAGGGAGAAAACTTCTGAAAATGCAATTCGAATATAGTGTGAAATAAATTTTTATTAAAATATTATGAAGTTTATTCTGTATTTTGAATTTTGTTGACTCTCTTTCACATGTATTCGTCATTGAAAAATATTCATCGATTTACAATCCATCTAATTAAAAGACTTTTGATATCTCAAAAAAAAAAAAAAAAAGTACCAATCAAATTCGAAGAAAAATAGGTAGAAATAATAGGAAGAAAAAAGTGCTGAACAGGTGCACACGCAAGGCCTACCGTGATATAGAATCTGTTCTGAAATGAATAATAGATTAGATTCCCCAATACTTGGTGACTATTATATGATTATCTACAAGTATGATTTTTTTTTTCCCAAAAAAGGAATTTCCTTCCAAGATGGGACTTGGGGCTTAAGGTTTCCCAAAATTAAAGGAGTTCGTTTTAATATTTTAAACTTATTCTTTATGAAAATCAATAACATATTTTTGGGAAAAAAACAATAAAATATTTAATCCAGTTAAAATTCACATGATTCCTCAAAACAAAGCCCTATAATTTATTATTTAGCCCTTAAATCAAAATTTCTCCTCTTATTCTAGATATTTATATTTACTCCAAATCATGTAATGTTATCAATAATCACATTAATTATAAAAATAATATAATAACTATTTAAAAAAAATATAAAAAAAGTTGTATTAATTTTTATATTAAATAAAAAAATTCAATTAAAGACATAAAATATAAATTTTTTTCAGACTTAAAGCTAACTTTGGAGCAACGGATAATATCCATCACACAGGCATGCAAAATGCCTAGGTATTCTGCATTTTCTAGGTTGTCTTGAGGCCAAGCAAGCACGTAATATGAACAGAATCAAAGAAGGGTCCAAAACTTCATCATATTTTTAATTTTAGGACGCAGAAAGTGGGAAACAAGGCATGGGTCTCGCTTCCCTTACAAGTCTCCGCATATTCCTCAATCAATGGTCTTTATTTGGTCATTTGTGGATTAATTAAAAATATTAGACACCTAAAAATGTCATTTCTTGGAGAAACCCATCATACTTGATATGCTTTTAGCATAAAGTATAATATCTAATATGCGACTTTGTTATCACTATAATAAAGTTTAAAGAATCTTACTTGAAAGTGACATTTAGGGTGTGAAGTGTAATCTTGAATAGCGTTGGAAAACACCTCAAGTAGTTTGTTGATTTGATAAGCTGTAATCTCAGTCAATTTTTTACAACTTTAACCTACTTTCTAAAACAAACTTAAAAGTAACCATTTCATTTAAAATATATAAATTATGAAAATAAGTCAAGCAGCTTGCGATCTTTATCAAATTTCGAGTCAATTTATTAAAAAATTAAATCGAGCATAAAATTAAATTTGTGAGCCATATATATATATATATATATAATAATTAAATTTAAATAATTTTTAAAAATAATTTAAATTCGAACCTGAAATAATATAATATATTTGAAGTCCACTCGTTTGCTTAGAATTGGATAGTTGTCCATCATACTTTCTAGTAAGAATCACTCTTCCACAAACTCAAATTCTTAAAAGAATGCATTTCTTGATGATGACCATATGCACATCTCCAAGATTTTAAAATGAACCTTTTGATACATTTCGTCACATTTAAGACGTCTAACACAAGATTTTATGAACTCTTTGAGTCAAATGATCAACCTAAACACTATTAAAACAAACTTTGATTTTGTAACTCATTGTTCCCTAATCTTGATTATCTAAAGACTTTTCATCTCAATTCGAATGGGACTTCTCACTAATCTATTCAATTCTGTGTCAAGAAAAAAAAATGGGGCTGATGACAAGTGGAGTTCATCAGGCAACAGTTATGCTTTACCAGATTCTCCATAAACAAGTCATAGAAGTGCAGGGAATTTACACACAGAGAATTGTGGGCTGTTTTTACTGGATGGCTTATTCAAGGTTGTCCTGCATCATCTAAGTAGACTAATTTTTCTTCTCCCTAATGACAATGTGATTATGTGACCACTGAAAAAAATCTTGCAGAATTAAAATGCTATTAAAGGTACACTTCTTACTGCCAATATAGTAAATTAGAAAAAGACACCTTAAAAAGCATGCCCCATCACATCCTCCCATGATTAACCACCCCCCAAACCCTCCAATGTCAAATGAAAATAAATAAATAAATGAGAGAGAGAGAGAGAGAGGGGAGGGGGGGGGGGGGGGGAAGAAGCCGACAGATGATTCATATATCAAAAATATCCTCCAAGGTCTTCAGTGATGGGAAAAAGCCCAAGCTAGCAGGCGATAATAAAGCTGCGGATTTTAACTACTACAGTAAGCAATTAAAATCATTCTCTAACATCTATAGGGCTGACTGTATCCTTGTTTGATGAAGGCTAAATCAATAACATCACCAGAAAAGATAAGTTGGCCTAGGATTTCCTATTTAGTCTGTGAAATAGTTTCCAAAATGCATTTGCTCAATGCTTATCTACCTAGTAACTTCCTTTTCTATCATCTTATGTTTTTAAGGATTCTAGCCCTCTGTTTTACAAACTATACAAGTAGAAAGAGATTTATTGTGCAGGATGTAGGTATTATTCAGTGATGAATACTTAATTAATATCACAATCTACATTGAAATGTTTCCTTCATTCAAGGTACCAAAGGGAGATATGGGGATGTGGGAATTCCAATTTACTATTTTTTATCAGAAAACAGCATTATAATTCATCTCTAAGGAATTTTTAGGCACATTTAATTAATTCAGAAATAAAAGACTATGTATTCCATTCCTTGTGCAAAGTATGAACCAGAAGAAATCTTGATTACTGAGATCTATGCAGAGGAGAGAATTAAACAATTTCATTGCACTTTATGTTAAGTGCTCAAAGTATGCCAGCCAATCTCCTATGGCAAATTGGCAATAACTATATACATAATACAGCAATAATAATCTCTAAATGTCAGTGAGAACACATAATAGCCTCAAAGCATTTTGAAGTAAATGACAAGATACAGTGAAAGAGAGAACAAGGCACACAAATGCTGCCAGAAGAGAAGAGCAGAAGACTCGCTTACTGCATAGCCTCTTAAGCTGGCAATTGCTCCCAACAGGATTGCACTTGGTGTTGTATATTGCAACAATAGCACAAACCGAAACATCTTATCTCCATCAACAAGGAGATGTAATTTATCAGCCAAAGTAACAATGCCAATCCCCAAAAGTGGGAGAATCAACAGTCTTGTAACAATAATACCAATCATGGTGCGATGCCCAAGTTTGGACTCTTTTGGACCCTCAACAAACGTACCCCCAAGAATAAGCATGATAGAGGGCAACATAGCACCAGCTAAGATCTGAAAACTGTCAGTTACAAAAGACAGAGGAGCATCAGTTCCAAATACAAAACTCTTGACCTGTGGAACTAGGCCGACAATTATGGCCAGCAGAGAAGCAATAGTCGGAGGTTGAAGTATGTGCTTTATAGGAGTTTGTTCCGCAACTATTTTGATCTTCCTGACAACTCTAGGTGCTGCCATACACCTAATGCTTTTGGGACTGTTTGAACCTTCTTCAGCTGCACTTTCAGGGTCAGGGTCAGTGGTTTCAGTTTGTGGTCCATTTTCACTGCTATTAAATATCCTGGCAATAATAGGCGTTTTGGAATGTTCAGTTTCTTTATCCTCCATTCCAGGCCATTCAGCTTCTACAAGAAGAGGCCTACTAATTTGGCCATCCCCTGGGTTCTCCTCCATTCCAGCCCCTTCAGCAATTTCATAATACTCCATTGGAGGTTCCATCATGTGATAGACAAAAGTGTAGACAAGAATAACAGCAACCCACTGGGCAAAAGAGACATAGGACAACCCTTTATTATAGCAATCAGATCCAAATGGGTTATCATCATTGTGACAAACAGTGCCAACAATTGCAAGCGGAAGATTCCCAGTATTACCAAAGGCAGTCATGATAATCGTGAATCTCTTGTACTCTGCAGGAGGGCGACATATGACTACCACCAATATACCCAAAATACAACCCACCAATGTGCTGAGAATCACATTAACAGGGATAAACCACCAACTCAAAAAGTTATCAAGGGTAATAGATTGTCCTAACTGAGTAAATATTACGCAGGGCAAGAAAAGAGCAAAAACAAGTTTACTAAGAAGCCTGAATGTTGCCCTTGGGATAATCTGAGTTTTGGGGTGAGCAAGTAGTACTCCAATTAGCGTAAGAGAAAGAAGTTTTAGCAAAGGAAAAACAGCATCTAGTATATCTTGTTCACTAGAGCTCATGTTGTTACCACCCGTTCCAGCCAAAGACAAAAATATCTCTGACTCAATCTACTTTATTATGAAGATCAATGCCTTCTTTCTTCCTCAAGGTTCTTTCTGCAAAAACATGAAAGAATTACCTTCCAATAACCAAAAGGAGCCAAACTTCAATATTAATCTTTATTGGAAAATTACCTTCCAATAGCTACAACGACCCCAGAATTAAGCAAACAATATCAGTCTAAATTCCAAATGAAACCATTCAGTGCAAAAGTATCATTTACAAAAACAACGAGAAAAATGCAAATCAACACCAAATCTCCCACATGCACGAAAAGCAAACATTGCCAAAGCGCTTAACAATCACAATTCAGAGGTAAATAACAAATACGCAAAATTCATGTTTATATAGCAAAAAGAAGAAAAAAAATGACGACAAGAAGACGATCTAATTACCTCTACAAGAAAAAGGATGGCAAAAGTAGAAAATGATGGAATAAAATCCATTCATTTTGAAGAATTGATAACAGGGTTTACCTTAAATCCACGAGCTGGAACGAAGTAATAAGTTTTTTGAGGATCCCACAAAGAGATCCAAAGAATACTACTCCAATCAGAGACGGCCGAGAATGATTTATTGTGGTTAGCTACGGTGAATTCTGGAGGAGAATATTGATAAAGATTCAATCTTTCTCACGGGAAGAAACAAGAATACGTAATTTCTTGATTGGATATTAGAAGCAATGATAAAATTCGCCGACTCGCTCCAGGATCAGCACAGAGACAAAACGATGGGAGTGATTTGATTTTGGAGAGGAAGATTGGCGGATTTCCTCCCTATCTGTTTTTTTTAAGTTTCGGGACCTACCTAAACGTTATTTAGTATTGGAAAATAAGGTCTTTATTTTTTTAATATTCTTTTTGTTAGTATTATTTTTATATTTTGATGAACTAAGTTCTCATCATCTAGTTTACTCAAATAATAAATGATAAATAAGTTAATTTAATGTATTAATTTATTTTTAAAAAATACCTTCAACAAAAGTTTAGTTTGAAATCTCTAAAGCTTTTAATGTTTTAATTTTGATTAAATGACAAATATTGATAAGAATTAATGGTTTAACTGTATTAGTGTTGGTGTTTTAGGATTCATATATCTAATCCATGCAAAATCGAAGTTTCAAGTATTTAGGAAGAGCGTTTGGTATCAAGCGTTGAAGATAAGCAGTTTCTGGATTAGAAGTATAGTGTTATTTCTTTATATATCTATTAGATGTCTCTAGGTCTACCTCTATGAGTAATAAGTTCTATAGGTTTCTCAATAAAAGTGAAATATTTTTCAAAATGCATTTCATTTAGATAAAACATGAGTTTGGTGTTTGAAATGATTTTCAAAATACATGCACATACTTTAAATTTCTTAAAATGCATTCCACAAACTCTTGGAGTTGTTTGAAATCTTGTTTTGCATAGTTTTAATACATGTGCGGTCGACCTAAATGAAGTGCGGTCGACCAAACCTCTCAGTTTATCGTCTGCTGAATGTCTAGAGTTCTCTAGAACACTTGTGGATGATGATGTGGTCGACCAGACTTCTCAGCTCATCGTCCGCAGTATGTCCAGAGTTCTCTGGAACATTTGCGGATGATGGTGCGGACTACCAGTCTGATATGTGGTCGACCGTACTTCTCCTGAGTGGGATTCAAACAACCATTTTTATGACCGTTGATATATATATATATATATATATATATATATATAAATACCCAATTGTTTGAAAAACATATTGAGATTACTTTTTGACCAAAAATCTAATTCCTATTCTTTATAGAATATCTTGAAATCATTTTGAAACCCTTTCATAACATTTACATTGTGAAAATCATCAAAGAAGGGTCTTTACAAAATCATTGGTGTTCTTGTGCAGTCTAGAGAAACATATTACTCAATGAGGTACTTATGCTTCAAATTGATATATCTTCACATTAATGAGATATCTATATCAAACTCTTCCTATTCTTATCTTGTTAGTTTTATTCAAGGTTGTATTGAGTTTAAAACTCTAACCCTTTAAAACTCTAAGGGTTAGAGTGAGCCTTGAATTATAGATAATTGTGATTGTCTTAAGTGTTTGTATTTCATTAATTGTTGTATTAGATATAAGTGTATAATCAAGGTTGTAGTGTAAAACTCAAAGGGTTGAGTGGATCTTGATTAGGTAAAAGGTTTGTGTTGTAAAACCCTAAGGTGAATTAAGTGAGCCTCTATTGTAATCTCTTTTACTAAATTATTGAAAGGTTTTGTGAAATCCTTGAGTAGATAGCTCGAGGTAGTGGATTAGGTTTTGTTAGATAAACCGAACCACTATAAATCGTTGTGTTCTTTACAAATTTCTTGAAAACATTATTTCACACACTGTTTGAGCACCAAGTATTTGATATTTGTTGTCTTAGAAAACATTATTTGTTTTAAAGATAAAAAATCGATTAAAACCTAATTCACCCCCCTCTTAGGTTTTTCATAGTTAATATGTCATTTTTTGTATTGACTTGAGCAATATCTCGCTAATATGATTATTTGTGATAAGGATTCAAATGTAAGAATGTTAGAATGCTTGATGAAATTGATGTATAAATTGTTATAATTTAAGTTGAATTCATGATTTTTTTTTCCATTGGAGTTATTGGGATGATATTGTAAATAGAGACCAAATTCACCTCAATTTGGCCTTCTTGCTTGGAATCCTTCGTTTCTTGAATTTTTTTGGAAGCATAACTGGTTTTGACTATTTTTGTTTCTTGATTTTTCACCGATAGTTTGGATTCAAAGAATTAATATTTTGGCCTCCTCTGATTTCTTGAGTTTTTTTCTCTTTCTATTTTGGCTCCAAAAAATTAATTTTGTTTAATAAACTATTATTTTTGTTCAAAAACCTCCGATAAAGAGTATTAAGAATTAGTTATTTTATATATGATATTGAATTTGGTCCCGTCTTGATGTGAGTGTTAGTGACATGACGATAAGTCTTTTGATTTTTCTTTTTTTCTTATAATTGAAGTACCTATTTTGAATTTTTAATAAAATAAAAGAGTGTCATTGATTTAGGCTAAATATTGTCAGAATGATTTAGTTAATCAAAACATAAAAAAGGTAAAGATAATAAAAGTGAAAAAATAAAGATAGAGATCTTATCTATAAAAAAAAACAAGACAAGGGTTTTAAAAGTTAAAAATAATGATAAGGACCTTATCTATTAAAACTAAAAAAAGGTAAACACTAAATTCACCAATTTTAAATAAATCAATGACAAAATTACCCTTCAATATTTTATTCAAATGAAAATCTAAACTTTTAAGATAGTTTTTCACATCATTTTCACCTTCACTAATAAAAATATAAAAATTGTTCTTCTGGAAGACATAAAACTAAAATATAAATTATTTTTAATTAAGACACTACTTTTTTATTTTATATTTAAATTCAATTTATTTTATTCCTTCATTTACTCCTCACAAGGTTTGTCGCTACTTCTGATTATTAAACCCCTATTTTCAAGTAACAATACTATATTTCTGTCAATCTCGCCTTGAAATAACTTTTTTATCCATAATTTATTTTATAAAAAAATACATAGAGTTCAACAATTTTCGGAAAATTTGGATTAGAATTTAAAGAGTATATTTTCATGATAATTTTTTTTGTATTTGGATAATAATTTTTTTGATTAATAATTGAAAATTCGATATGATATTTTTTGAATCTCATTGTGATTAATAATAATATAAAATATAATTAATAAATTATTTGATATTTTATTTTAATTAAAAAGTAATATAAAAATATTGTTTATTGGATTCATATGTAAATTAGAAGAAAAATTTAAAATTTAGATGTGAAATTTAGGTTATTCTTGATGTATCTAAGAGTTAGATTTTTCATTTGCATATAAAAAAGATTAAGTATCAAAATATTACTTATATCAATCACGACACAAGAAAAACTTAGATGTATTAACAAATGAGTGTCAAGTATTAACATTTCTTTTTCTATACATCCCTAAAAGGAAGAAAACAAAACTAGAATTTAGCGGTCTAATAAAACAATAAAAGATGATCTTGTTAAAAATGCTGAAACTACAGTTGAGAATGGATAGCAAGCTGCCAATGTTGGAAGAATCTACATAATTAGTTGTACTTTTAGCTGTACATAGTATCAAAGAAAATACGTAGTACTTTAGAGCATTACAATAGGGGTGATCGTTCGATTATACGGTTCGGTTGTTTGGTAGTACGGTTTTCGGTTTTCATATAAGATAAACCGAACCGAACCGAAATTTTATTAAAACCGAACTAGTTCGGTTTGGAACCGAAGTTTCATCTTATTTTGTTAACATTTTAAAAAACCTTGTAATATCCTTTTTTTTAAAAAAAACAATTCATTAATCCAATGTAAAACTAAATGTGTCAAAAAATCAATATCCTCATTCACAAATGACAAAAATATAAAATTAACCACAAATAAAAATAAAGTCCTCATTAAAAAATATAAAATTAACATAATTGCATTAAAAAAATTCTGAAATAAAAATTACAGCTTTAAATCAAAATTCTTCATCTCCATCATCACTACAAAGCACATGCACCATCATCACCAAACAAGCTATCTCTCAATAATCTGTGAATACTGATAGAGAGAAATAATGTGAAAAATCAAGTGATGCTTTAAAGAAAAAAAAGATGGACAAATATAAAAAGTTTTACCTTGTATTGTATTTCATCTTCAAATATCCAAAATAGATGTTTCATTAGCAAGATTTCCAAATTCTAAAACATAAAAATATGTATAAGTCAAACATTTAAATAATAAGAATAAATGGTTAATAAATAAAAGATAAAAAGAGTAAAATATTAAAGTAAATAAAATACTTTCATCAATCTTTTCAAGCATATCCGTGTCTTCTTCAATGTTAATTGGATAAGCTTCATTCCTCAACCAATCTTTAGTGCACATAAGACATTGTACCATTTTTGGAGTCAAAGAGCTCCTATATGAATCAATAACACGACCACCCATACTAAATGCTGACTCAGAGGCAACTGTAGAAACAGGGACAACAAATATATCACATGCCATTTGTGAAAGAATAGGAAATCTTTGTGCATTCATTTTCCACCACTTTAAAATATCAAACTCATCTCCATTCCTTTCTCTGTCTTCTGCAATGTATTTGTCCAATTCATTCCTATTATCAATTCCTCATGTTTTATTAATAAACATTTCATATTCACTCATAGTAGAATTCTGACTTGAAATGCAACTAGTATAAGTACTTGAAGATGAAGGCAGCAATGATGATCATTGACATTCTTTAGACGTGTGTAACCTCTTATATTCATCAAAAAGTACATAAATTCCATATTTTACATTTTCCTCAAGGATAATATGATCATCTTGGAATATTTTCCCAATCACCCAACTAACATAATGATACTTAAACCGAGGATCAAGAATTACAGCATAAAAGATGAGTAAATTCAGCTTTTCATTATTCCCCCAATATTTATTGTACTTTTCTTTTATCTTCTTTGCCATTTGCCTCAACTCAAGGTCACTACTTTCTGCCCAAGTGTTCAACAATTTAACCACATCACTGAGTTCATGAAGCACTTGATTAGTAGTCACATATAATGAGCCAGAAACTCTCAATGTGAGAGAATAAAAATGTCCCAAAAATTTCACAAATCGTGCAATATCTCTCCAATCATCCTCACAAGGTGGCCCACCACCCTCTAATTGCATGATGTCAAATTTATAATTTGAATCCAAATCTTCAAGTCTTTCAAAAGCTTTGACAAGTCCTAAAGCTGTATCCAACATCAAATAAGTAGAATTCCACCTAGTTGGGACATCCAAACAGAATAACCTCTTACTCTCTAATTTTTCTATTCCAACACACTCCTTGAACTTCTTCAATCTACTTGGGGATTGTCTTATGTACCTAATTGCAGCCCTTACACGAGTAATGGAAGACACAATCTCCCTCAAACCATCATTCACAACAAGATTTATTATATGAGCAATACATCTCACATGAAGATATTTACCACCAAGCAAACTAGTACCCCAATTAGTGAATCTTCTTTTCAAACAATTAATTGCAACATCATTAGAGCTTGCATTATCAACTGTGATAGTAAAAACTTTCTCAATACCCCATTCAAGTAAACACTTCTCTATCCCTTTCCCAATGGCTTCACCTTTGTGACTATCAATTGGACAAAAATTCAAAATTTTCTTATGCAAGCACCAATCAACATCAATGAAATGAGCAGTGAGACACATATAGTTAATTCTTTGCTCAGAAGTCCAACTATCTGTAGTAAGACTAATCCTTGTAGATGAATGTTACAAAAAACTCTTTAATTTTGCTTTCTCTTCCAAATAAAATTGATAGCAATCTCTTGTAATTGTAGTACGAGATGGTATTTGAAAAGATGGACAAGCTACAGCCATGAAATCCCTAAATCCTTGCTTGTCAACAAAACTAAATGGTTGTTCATCCACAATAATCATTTTTGTTAATGCTTTTCTAGTATCTTCTTGATTAAATCTCCAAGTAACAATTGAACCAACCTTACCTCCAACTGAAGATGGTTGTTGATTTAGCTTAGTTACATGAGTCTCGTTATTGTATGGATTCTTCATGCACCCATCCATATGATTCTTCAACATAGATGTGCCATTAACTGATGTATTAACTGCATAATCTTTTTTGCAATGGTTGCAATAGGCTCTTGGTTTTTCATCTTTTGTATACCTAGTGAAGTGTGACCATACAACTGAACGGGGCTCTATTGCTTTTCTCTTCTTTTTACTACTTTGTGAGGTTGAGATGTTGGAGTTGGACTGTTGTTCCAAATTGAGATTCTCATTTCCAAAATCTGATAGAGATAGTGAATTTTCAGCTTGTTCGGACATCCTGTTAAAATAAAATAAAAAACAGTTTCATAAATTTATATACAAAAATAAAAGAACTAGTTTAGAGAAGAGTTTAAAAACTGCAAAAGCTGAAATGAATCGATTATATAATTATTATGTATTTTGACTGTAAATATACATAGATGACATATTAATTTTTAATAAAAAATCAGAAAGAACATGAAGGAGATATTATTTTGAAGAACTTAATGGATGTATTGTTTACTGCTACTGTCATCTATTAGATCTTGTGCTAGCTTTGATCCTGATCACAAGAATGCATGACCAAATGCATTTTTTTTAAGATGCTAAATGGAAGCCCATGCTCCAATAAGCTAAATTTTGTAGCATTTGTTATGTGCTATGTCAAATTATGCATGAAACATTTAGAGTAATTAATAAAGTATGCACAGTCATGAACAAAGGCCACCAAAATAAGAGAATTGATGAACTAATAAATCAATGTTCAGAATTCTTGAGGATCATAAAATTGGTATGCCATTATTATTATTATTATTATTATTATTTAAAAAGAATATTTATTTATAGAGCAAAGGGAAGGAATCCGCTATGCATCAAAGAGTACAATCCAGAAGTTTACAAGAGTAATAGCCAAAAATTCAAATTTAATCACTAAACAAAAAGAAAAAACAAATAGGAGCACAACCACATCAAAGAATTCGAAATCAAAAAACTTGATTGAACCATAATTAGCTTGGTTTTCTATTGTTTATTATGATGTTTATTGAGTTTAAATCTAGCTAATTATGTGTTTTGGTGATTTAATGATTCTTTACACTATTAATTTTGTTTTCAGGTCTTTAGAAAATTTAGACGATGTTGGAATAAAATTGGAAGAAATTGGAAACTTGAAGATGGATATTTAGAAGAAAGAAGAAGTGGACGCGTAGAGAGGGGAAGTGGACGCGCAAGGCCAGAAAGTGGACGCGTCTCATTTACTCAGGCGTCCACTTTGAAGACTCGGGCGTCCACTTTCTGAATTCAAGTTTTAAGTTCATTTTAAGAAACGCGGATTAAAATACAGCTGCAAAACATATTCACTCACAACCATATTCATAAATTGCAGTTTTAATCTCTTGTGGAAGCAAAAAAAAATAAATTCAGCAATAAGCAAAAAATTAAATTAATTCAATGCAGTCAGAATTCGAAACAACCAACAATTAATTCATGCAGTCAGAATTCGAAACAACCAACAAATCGAAATCGGATGTAACTTGTAAGCACTCACAGAAATTTGCAATACATTATTCCCCAGAGATGAAATTTGCAATCAATACATTACTCATACAATAAAATTCTTTGAACCTGATGGAAATGAGAGAGACAGAGAGAGGTAGAGACTGCAGAGTGCAGATGAGGGAGCTCCAAATCTAGGGAAGCAAGGACATCCATTTTTAAAATTCCGGTTCTGTTTTTCGGTTTGGTTCGGTTTTTGCACACTCCTACATTACAAGCTTTCTTTGATTGGGGCATGCTTACAAGGATAGTGTATTTTGTTGGGAGAAGGCTCGATTAGCTGGAAGTCTAAGGAAGCAAGAAACCATTTGAAGGAGCTCAACACAGGCACAAAATGAAGATGCTGGCTGACCATTCACAAGAAAGATTAAGAAATACAATGCAAAAAGCAATGTCATGACAAGACTCAAAAATGGCTGTGGAAACCCCTATCTTCTTCATTCCCCATCAGATTATGCCATTCTAAGCCTTTTCCATTTCCCTAACAAAATGGTTCTCCCCCCCCCCCGCCCCCCGAGGGTGTCAAACTGTCAATCCACACTGCATAGCTTCAAATTCATATATGTAAAAAAGAAAAGTAGTTTGAGACTGACAATATTTTTATGAATAACATATTTTAATCGATTTATGAGAATATAAGAAATAAGTTTGTAAATGGAGAAACACAAACTTACAAGACAACTTTTTGTTAACTTCATTGTGGCATATTGGTTTTAGTCACTAAAACAAAACATTATCACTCTTTTCATCAAATTTGGATATTATGCTCTTATTTTAGACGTAAAAAAAGAAAGAAAGAAAGAAAGAAAGAAAAGAAAAATATACATTTTAAATTTAAGAAATTAAGCATCTAACTAACACACTGAGTCGAATATCACTAACAATGATCAAGGACACTCCTCAATTTTTTTCATCAAAGTCAAATAAATATTTAATTTTAGATAAAATAATATATCAGTTACCTATTTAAGAATTCCGGAATAAGGGAAAAATATCATTATAAATATGAGACCGAAGTGTAGTAGAAAAGGTTTTATGCACTGAAAATTTTGGTCGTTCACAATTTTTTTTTGAGGAAATCAATCACAATAATTAAACTGATGAAATTTGCATAAACAAAAATGTTAATTCGTTTGAAATTGAATGTTCATATTTGACTTAGTTTAAATATTAATACTCCATTTATCTCACAAAAATAGTCAATTATTCAAGTTTTAGTCGTCCAAAAAATATAGTCTACTTTCTATATAAATCTAATATTTAATTTTTTATTTTCACATTTACTTCTAATTACTAATCATTGTTATCAACCTCATAATAATTTTATGTTGGATTCACACATCTTGAAACTAAACCATAAAACAATTGAGAAGAAAATCCATATAACTAACTATTAATATTTAGACACAAAATTACTTGAAATTATACTTTCAAGGAAAAAATATTAATTTACTTACTTTGAAATAATTTAAGCAATTAAGGATGACTAAGGATATATATAGAAAAATGTATATAAAATTTACATATCAACTTAACTAACTGATTCTTTATTTGTGTGAAAAAATAACCTAACTATATTTATGGGATGAATGGAGTAATAATTATTGACTTTAAGTAAATTACGTCATTATCCTTATTATTAATTAGATTAGTAGTAGAGATCATTATTAATTCTATGTAAACCTATTAAAGAGGTTGTTAATATTATTTTAGAAGAAAAAACATGCTTATTTAAAACAATTGTACATCAAATTCCAAAAATCTCATAATAAAAATGTAAATATCAATTCGGGTTAGAAAAACCTCAAATTTAATTTCTTGCAAAAAAGAAAATATAAAACAGTTGACACAACTAATCACGAAAGTCTTATTGGCAATCTAGTAGGTTCGAATTTAGCTAATAGCCGAGTGCTTTACGAGGGATTGTAGCTATGAGTCATAAAAAAAAAGACATAAAAATAAATTATGGCTTGGAAAGAAGCGAATTTTGAAGAAATATTTTGCATATGTCCTCTGATAGATTGGGCTAACTTTGCTATCCCTTATAGGCTTTAAATTGGGCTCCCATTAACAAGATTGTTGTTGATGGGTCATCTATTTCCACCCTTTGGACCTCAGCATTTCCCTTGTGTTCATCAGGAATTCTATTAGGTTTGGTGTGATTTTACAAAATTATTACTATTATGTTTAGCATCGTTGCAAAGATAGATATGCGTTGACATAAGTTTGGATATAAATATTTTAGATTAGGGGGTTGTATATTTAAAATATTTATTTTAAATAGTAATATCCAATATTGGATGAAAAAAATATAATTTGGGCAATTACTCAAATATAATTGATGTTATCAAATTATGAAGCTAAGCATTTCAAAGGTTAATTTCAATAAACCTCCCTTTAATTTCTTTCTTAACACAATTTCGCCCTTAATATTTTAATTGTATCAATGTTCTTCCTTTATTTTTTCATATATATTAATTTAGTACAATTTTTATTGAATAGTTTTTTAGGTAATCAATTCATGATTTTGGATCAAATATTACTAAAAGAGCTCATTTACTTTTTATCGACAAAATAATTTGGAGAGAGAAAGAGAGAGATAAGGATACAAGGCATTATTTTTTTTTTATTTCTCTTTCTCTTTCTCAACACTATCATAAAAGTATTAAAAAAAGATAAAAGTACAAGATATTAATTATGCATAAGAAATCAAATTTAATATTCAAATTATTTTAAAACAAACTTAAAAAAAAATAAAATAGTTGAGATATGGTAGGCTTAAGAACTATGCAATTCAGTTGATAGTGTTTTTCTTCTTTCTCGGCCTTCCTTTCGTTTCTCTTTATGTTTCACATTTTCTTTCATAATCAACGGTTTAGAGGGTTTTTTATTATTATTATAAACATTATAGTATTTAAATGTAAGATATGTATTAATTGTTATTAAAATAAGGGCTATATATATATATATATATATATATAAAGCATTTGACTAAGAAATTAAGTTGGTTAACTCCAATAAAGGTGAAACGGTAATAAAAATGTGTAATTTGGTGAAACATTTGAAAAGATGAGTGGAAATATTGAGCTAATTAAAAAATTATGGAAGAATAACATTTTTCAAGAAAATCTTAAGGAGTCTAATGAAATTAACCTTTTACGAATCCTTAATTTCTCTGATTTTTTTTTTAAAAAAAACTTAAAACTATCAAAAAATGATCGAATCTTTATAATTTTTAATCTGACCATTGGAATTCTTTTTCTTGAGTCAATATTCCCATAATTCACCTGTGACTCATCAGACTTCAGCTTATGCTTTAAAATGAAATTGAAAAGCGAAGATACAAAAACAAACAAAAATTGGAAAAGCCGAAAAAGGATGATGGCAGAGCAGAGTCATGGTAGGCCCAAACCGACCATAGTGTATATAAAATCAAACCGTCTATCCCTCTCATTTAAGGGTGCACATTAATTATTTATTAAATTTAATATGTATTTTTATAATTAATTAAAAATTTGGATGATTTATCAATTATTTATTGAATAATGCATGTTTTAAGTAGATTAATATTTATATACTAATTGTTAAATAAGGGTAATTTAAAAAAATTATTTACATAATTATTATTTACAATACTTTTCTTATATCCAAAATAAACAATTGAAATGATATAGAATGATTTTTTTTTTCATTCTTGAAAACCTCAAATCAATATCTTATCTCACACGTGCGCACATAAATATATATAACATGCGCAAATAAATTAAAATAATTTAAATTATGTGACAAATCAATAGTTTGAATTGTCAATATTATCCTATTTAAAATTGAATGCGACAAAAATTTTAAAAGAAACAAAATTATTCCTCTTTCAATTTCAAAATAGATGATTTTTTAACCATTTTTTTATGTCAAATTACCTCTATTTAATAACTCAAGTTCAATTTATATGAAACTCCCTTATAAGTATTTATTAATACATATTTGTAACATTACATTAAAACTTTTATTATTTTCATCAACTTAATATATACTTCTTTGTCTCAAATTACATGTATTATTTGTTAATGTGTACACTTCTTAAAAATTGTAGAATTTTATGGTAAAAACAAAAACAAAATTCCTCAAGTACCATTATTTAAAGCAAATTAATTTCTTCACACTTATTTATTATTCCCTTTATACCAAAATTATTTGTCCCATTTCCCTTTTCAGTTCATATTAAAATTTTGTCAAAAGCATCGTGTTTATTTGTAATAAACCAAAAGTAATCTTATTAGTTTTTTAAAAAAAAAAAATCAAATACCTTTAGTTTTTTCCTTTAGGGACAAGTATTTTTTTGTACAGAGGGAATCTCTCTCTCTCTCTCTCTCTCTCTCTATTATATTTTCTTTCTCTTCTTTTTTCTAATACTCGTTAGTATGTTAAAAATGAACTTTTGGAAAATGAAAAATTTTCTTGAAACTCTATATTTGACCTAGCACTCAAAATCATTTTATCAATTTTCCATAAAAAACCCTACACATGAACCTCACTCAATTACATAAATAATATTTATTTATTACTGTTTAATTAAAATTACAATCTCACACAATTCATTAATTATATTTTATACATTTTATAATATTATCAATTATGTGAGATCCAAAACATATTAATTAGTTTTCAATTCCCAATAAAAAATTCTTATCTGAACATAATTTAATTTTAAAAACAAAATTAAAAAATGCTTTCAAAATTCAATCCAAAAATTAAGAGTGGAGCCTAGCATTCATACAAAATTATTAAATTAATGTCTAGACTTAAATATGGATAAAGTTGGGAAAAAAAAAGTATTTCGAAAGAGAACATGAACTGGTAAAAAAAAAAGGAAAGAAAGAGAACATGAAAACTAATTCCTAATTAAAGCCCAAATATTCATATAAAAAAGTAATTAAAGTCCAAACAGTAACATCAAAATGACAAAATCATCAAGGACAGCAAAGTGAATAGACAAATGAAATGACCACTCAAAGTACCATTTTTGAGTGTGTATGAGAAGTCCCACAATACGGGACAAATGCATAGTAGGGTTTCAAGGGACATTTGAGTCATCCAATCCATCAATACATATCAGACTCAAAATATTATCCACCTTCGTTCAGACAAGGACGATCTTTGCACAGTTAGTGCAACAATTCCACTCAAAAACAATGTCATATGACAGATGGTTTCAATTTTTGAGGCCCTTCTTTTTTTTCTTTCCTTTTGTTTTTTGGGTAATTGATTTGAGGCCTTATTTGATACTACGGTTACTTCAATGACTTGATCATCATAGTCGAACGAATTGGTTGGATAAGGACCAGATGACTAAAACTATTGACCAAAACTAGGTTGCCTAGTCGCAAAAAGGAACATCCTAGGTTAGGAAGACGTTTCTGTCTTGGCTTGGCACATGAAATGAAAAATCAGGAAAAGAAGAATTGTGTTGGGTCAAAAACACATGTTGCATTATTAATCTAATCTAATCTAAACACACTAAGTCTACGATGAACTGATAAGGCTTAGGTTTACCTGGTCGGTTTTCCCTGATTGAATGATGGATGGTGAATTCTAATTTTTAATTTTAAGTCTTTTTTTGAGTTTTTAACTGAGTGGATCTTTTAAAGGTTTTCTATTCTCAATTATTGTAATAGTAGAATTTGGGGGAAAAAAAAGGAAGAAAAAAAGAAACTTATTTAGATGATTTTTAAATGAGATATTTGAGAGGTCTAAAGTACTTGTTAAAACATTGAGAATTTTGGAAAACATAGTCTTTAGATTACCAAAATAAGGATATTATTTAGATTGGATTAAAATGAAAACCTCATTATAAACTCCATTCAAGCACATAGTAATGGATTTATAACTCTAGATAGTGCATATATTGTATTATATATCCTCGTACCAATGAGATGTATTTAGCTATATCCTTGTATAAATTGATACAAAACATAGTTAACCTACTAGGGTTAGGGTTCTACATACTGTGTGTGTGTGAGAGAGAGAGAGAGAGAGAGAAGAAATGAGGTTAGGGATCTACATTTTGATTGAATCTGCACAATTGGAGTATATATCAATCTTTCAAGAACATTGGCATGAATGGACATTACAATATTTGTTTACATGGAAACACATTTTACTGAGGGGAGATTTCTTGGGATGATTAACGAATAATGTTGACTGAATAATAAAAAATTTAGACAATTATATTTAAGTTTGTCCTGCCGGAGAAAGAGTGCTCCATTTGCAGCATGGTTCATCAGTCCATATTAGGGTTTGGTGAAGATAACAACCATACCAGTCTTATATCTTACCCAGAAAAATGTTTTCTCCAGCTAACACAACTCCCATATTTGTGGGATTTTTTTTTTCTCCTTACTCTTAAATAGTTAAATTCAATCTCTTCGATTTAGTTTTTAGAATAGATATAAATTTAATATGGTATTAGAACGAAGAAGTTTTGTGTTCAAACTTTTGCTTCTATCAATTAAATGTTATTATTAGCGGGTTGAGATTTTTAGACCAGAGAAACACAATTTTCCCCCCTCTAGCCAATCAGTTTAATGTCCTAAAAGCTGTTATTTCATTAGTTTTCTTGTTCAAATATTGCAGATTTCGCTATTTGTGGGAGTAAGTAACCGAGCAAGCGATCGTATCACCCTCAGATCGTGTCACCCTCAAATAATTAAATTAAATATCTTCCTATTAAATTATGTACTTAAAAGTTAGTATATATATTTAACATGGTATTCGAATGAAAAGATTTTTGTATTTAAATTCTTATTTTTATCGGTTAAATAATTATTATTCAACGTGTTGGCCTTTTCAAGCAAAAATTTTACTTTTTTTTCCCTCTAGCCAATAGGTTTAATGTCCTGAAATCTGTTATTTCATTAGTTTTCTTGTCAAATATTGCAGATTTTGGTGTTTGTGGAAGTAACCGAGCAAGAGATCATATCCTAAAACCATGTCCTCCAACCAAAAGATAGTAGTTTGTACTACAAAGCAGAACTTTTATCTTTCAAAATTGAACCACACAAACCACAGCTGGATGATTAGATGTGATCTCAATTCATGCAACAGTGTACGAATCACAGCAGAGTTGTCCAATTTCCAGATGAAAAAAAACAGTACTGATATGATACCTCTCTCTTTAAAGATAGGAATACTAGCAACTTTTTTCCATGTATATTGCTTTTCCCTCCCTCACCATATATATCTGTTTCTTGATATTTTCTTCTCTCGGCAAGCAATCTTCTCAGTACGTATACTTAAACCAAGACTTTTATCATATGTCCCTTCTGCCCTTTATCTCTTCCGTTATATATACTCTCCATTCCCCCCTCTTAATACCTTCTCGTACCTTCCATTTTCCCCTATCCTCTCCATATATCTCTCTCATTTCTTTCTCTCCTCTAACAAATTAACAATCTTTGGCCAAAAAAGTGGTGATCTGTGCTGGGGTTTCAATCTTGATGTTTTGGGATTATATATAAGTGGTGGATGGAAGGAGCTCTCTTCAGTCCAGTCCGAGGCGGTTTGAGGGCTGATTACTCAGCTGCCGACTCATTGGTCCATGAACTCATCAAAAAATGCTTAACTAGTCTGATGTTTTTGTGATCCAATGATGCAGGAGCTGTGTTCAGTTATTGCTGTCACGTCTTGGACTGAAGGGAGCTCCCTTCTATTCCACCGTCCTTATTATTATGCTAATTTACATACAAGTTAATTTGCAATCAAATTCAAAGTTTTTAAAAATTCATGCACCACTTTATATATTCTAATTATGATTCTCGTGAACAAATCAGAAAAAGTATGTCTTGTATTTGCTGATATATTTTAAGCAAATTATAAGAGGGAAAAAAAGAAGAACTCTAATAGCTGTTTCAATTCTTCTTTGGCAGGTTAAAGAAGAACGATGATGGCTATTCTCTTTACTAAATCGCAGGCATCTTCAGTATGCTGATTAAGCATATAGAGGTAAATAAATCTATATTCAACTGGTTATAGGTTTCAGGTTCTTGTTTGATGTACTGAGGGAAATTAATCATTTTGCAACGGAAGAATTCTTTGCAAAGCCTCTGTTTGCAACCGATTTGCGAGGGATGCGGTGTCGTTGTAAATTAATTTCATAATGGATTACTAAAGTCCTTTGCAATCTGGTTATACGAAAACCTTGAGTTTAGATGATTATATCTCACTTGGTCATTCATATCTTTTAGTGCATCATGGCCATATCCATACATGCCTCGCCAAGAAATTTTACAAAGAAAACAGATTAGTGACAAAGACAATATAATCATCTAAGCCAATTTATTCTGTGCAAAAGTTGAACTTTCACAGGGATTGTATTTCTGAGTTGTGATTAAGTCTTCTCTTTGGTTAAAGTGTAAGCTTCTACTAAAAATAGAATTGACAGATTCCTTAAATAATCTATGGGACAAAAAATAACGTTAATTAAACTACCACCGGCACGTTTTGCATGTATCCGAACAGGCACTTTCATTATCGGTCCGGGTTAGGGTGTCAATTAAGATTTTTTTTATTGATTATTGAATGTTAACATTTTATTTAGTCTAAAAAATAATAATAACTTTTGATTTTGAAAAAGTTATCTTATTATTATTGTTATAAATTTATTTATTGATGGACATTATAAGATAGTGGAATGTAATTTTTTTAAATTAAAAAAGATAGTTAGTAAAATTTTAGATGAAAAATATGTGTATTTTAGAAAAAAAATGAACATTTAATTTCAAATATTTTAAAATGGAAGAATGAAAATTTAGACATTCAATTATGGACATAAGGAGTATTATATTTTGAACAAATGATGTGATTGATTTCAATACTTGCCAAGGATTGTATACATAGCTGAATCTGAAATTCTGAATGGAAAGAAATTCACATAGTAAAGATAGAACAAAACAGAAAGGTAGTTATTGGAAAGGGGCATGTATAAACTTTTAGCCAAGATGAATCCCAGCCAAAATTCCTTTGGATAAATCCATCAAATACAACATAGCCATTAGGGTCGAAGTTCATCAACATGGACTGCAAAATCCCCATGATTTCACACACCATGGAGTTATAACTCGAATAGAAACTCTTCTCCCAATCGGTCCAATCCGATGGTGCCTCATAGGTCCTCTCTATCATCTTCATTTCATAGATTCTTTTACGAAGAATGATCAAGTTCACATCCACAAGCATCCCATTATACCCATTTTTCCCGTGATAGGATTCTTTTCTCATTGCAAAAGTTCCCATGGATGAACTCAATTGTTGCTGATATCATCCTACCCAAAAATGGGCTTGATGGGAGAAAATTTGATCCTAGGTAATGGAATCTTGAATCTTTGTCTACTCGAATCAAATTGGAACTATTTTTAAATGTCGTTGATATACTCATAATGTTTTAAATTGGTACTCATGGATCAAGATAAAGCGAAAACTTTTGTATTAGTAAATAGAGAATTAAGTATTTATCAATAAAGATGATCAAATAATCATGTCAAGGAATCACAAATCTTGGTAAAAAGCTTGAAAATGAAAATCTGGTATCAAAATTTGAATACAAAAGTGGGTTCGGAGTTATAAAAAACCAATTAAAACATAAAAAACTGCCTAAGATCAGAGCTTCGAGTAATCTAGCTGGATTGAAGCAAATTTGTAGAGGACGCTTGCTGAGGAAGACGAATAATAGGAGATTAGAAGAAGAGACATGCTGGGAATATGCTTCAGTCTTTTGTTATTATTCCATTCTTTTAAAATTGGATATTTTTTTGCAGGACATTTTAAAAAATAATTTTTATTTTTAAAAATAAATCTAATTTTCATTTGAAATTTCACACTAATCTCTTTAAATATACTTATTCATATATGGGTTTTCTTATATAACCACATTAATCATGTGATTAAAAAGATAGCTTAAAATGTAAAAAACATTTATGTCAAATCAAATAGTATACAATTTAATTTTAAAAGGATCGAATAAAATTTTAGATGTAACAGTGGAAATATTAATTAAACGTGGAATATTGGCTTGGTCAATGACAATTATCAAATAGGTAGAACTCCCCCTTGTTGGAGATTCTTACAAAGTGAATTCTTGATATACTAACGTAACAAAGATATGGTAAATTGAACTTAACTTTTACTGTTTGGAAATAAATATTTTTTAACTCAATGAGTTATTAAATTAATTATCTTATACACAGAAAAAAAATATACCCGCCCATAATTTCTTGCATATGGTATGATATTTTCCTCCTTAAGTTCTCCATAACAACACATATCCCTATTTTTTCTCTCTCTTTCAAATAGTTAATAACATACTGTATCTTAGATATATGAAAGCTTGATTTTTCTCCTGTGTGATTGACAGTTATACCCTTCAAAAAAGGACACTATTGCACTTTTGAGAAAAATAGGGAACTTCCCTCATAATTTTACAATGGTTTAATAAGGATTGAGCCAGCATAATTTAGATTTCAATATGTGTGAGAATTTAACAATTAAGATTAAAAGTTGAGTTAGTATTAGCCAAGTTCTTTACCTCAAATCCAATTCAAATCTTTCATAGAGATATGAGTATTTCACACAAGATTTAAATAGTGTAGCTTGTGTATTGTGTAAACATCTTTTTCAAACTTAACATTGTAATAATTGTATATAAAATTGTAAAAACAATTATGCATAAATTACATGCAATTTCAACGTTTCAAATTCTATAGTCTGGTCCCAAATTGTGCAACATGGGATGCAAGCACTGCTCTGATGCTTCTAGATTGATTGCTGTGGGAAAAGGGTTTACATCAATCCATTTTGAAGGAGCTGTCATTCTGGTAGTTAAAGGTTCTAAGGACAACGAAACTTGGCAGGCGAAACCTATTCTTGATCAAATCAAGATGTTGTATAATAGTAGATTTGATAGGTAGTGGTTTCTTCATTATATTCCCAAACATTGTAATAGAGCCATTCACAACCTTGCTCAATAGGAGGAAAATTATGGCCATTGTGGTTTTGTTTTGCCTGCTGATACACCTCTAGATACGTGGCGTGACAATGATGGTACTCCATCTTTTCATTGTAACTTTGATTTGCATATATCTAATGCATGAACTATTCTTCATAAAAAAAGAGAAAGCAATCTTCTAAGTACGTAGTTGAACCAAGACTTTTATCATATGTCCCTTCTGCCCTTTGTCTCTTCCGTTGTATACAATCCTTCCCCCCACCCCTTCTTAATTTCTCATGGTACCTAGAGTTGGAAATTCGGGCTCCCGACCCTCAATCGAGCTAGGTATTTTATAACACAGTCCAACTCGATAGATTAAAACGTAGTCATTTTTAATGACTTGTCATGCTAATTCAATCTGAAATTTGATCCAAATCAGGGTCCGAATTTTTTTGAACCAACATGTAGGAAACATAGCCCAGCTCTAACTCAAATTGTTCGGACAAGCCAATTGGGCCAGGCCCGTTTTTCCAACCCTACTTGTACCTTCCATTTTTCCCTATCCTCCATATATATATCTCTCATTTCTTTCTCTCCTCAAACAAAATTAACAATCTTTGGCCGAAAGAGTTGTGATCTCTGTTGGGGTTTCAATCTTAATGGTTTGTGTGTGTTTTGGGATTATATATATATATGAATGGCGGAATGAATGAGTTCTCTTTAGTCCAGTCCAAGGCAGTTTGAGGGCTGATTACTCACCTGGCGACTCATTGGTCCATGAACTCATCAAAAAATGCTTAACTAAGAAGGAGTCTGATGTTTTTGTGATCCAATGATGCAGGAGCTGTTGTCAGTTATTGCTGTCGCGTCTTGGGCTGAAGGGAGCTCCCTTCTATTCCACTGTCCCATATATTATTATTATTATACTAATTTACATACAAGTTAATTTGCAATCAAACTGATGCACCATTTCCTATATTCTAATTATGTTTCTCATGAACAAATCAGAAAAAGTATGTCTTGTATTTGCTGATATTTTCAGCAAATTGAATGAAAACTAAAGGAAGTCTAATAGTTGTGTCATTTCTTCTTTGGCAGGTTAAAGAAGAATGATTTGTTTTCTCTCTGCTAAATCGCAGGTCATCCCCAGTATACAAATAAAGCATATAGAGGTATTAATCATAAAACATATGGCATTAGATTCTTGTTTAATGTATCGAGGGATGCAACTTTACAAGAAATTAATCATTTTGCAAATGGAAGAATCCTTTGTAAAGCCTATGTTTGTAACCAATTTGCGAGGGATAGTGTCGTTACAAAATACTTGTCACAAACAAAGTTGTGACACATATATTATTAAAGTCCGCTGCAACGGCTATTCGAAAACCATAAATTTAGATGAGTATATCTCACTTGTTCATATGTTTTAATTTAGTGCACCATGTATCGATATATGCATCGCCAAAAATTTTACAAAGCACACATATTAATAATAATAATAAAGATAATTATATATCTAATCCAATTGTTTATGTGCAGAACTTGAACTTTCACAATGATTGTATCTGTTACTTAATCTTGTGTTTGGTTAAACTTCTACTAAGAATAGAAATGACCGATTCATTAAATAATCTCTTGGACAAAAAATTGTTAATGGAAAGGCAAAGTGCACCATGTATCCGAACACACAATTTCATTATCAGTTGGGGGATTTGGAGGTGTCAATTAACAAAAATGTTTTACATGTATTATTATATTTTGAAGCAATGATGTGACAGTTGCGAATTTTGATAGACCCTATGATAGCCATTGGTATCTTGGAATGCTTTTTCCGGAAGCAAATGGATGCCTCTACTAATGGGTTTGCAACTCGGGACGGTTTGAAACAATTAATGAAGATGTTGGTTTTATTTTGAGTGGAAAGAATTCACAACAAGAAGAACATAACAAAACATAAATGTAATTATTGGTAAAGGGCATAAACTTTTACCCAAGATGAATCCCAGCTAAAATTCCTTTGCTTAGCTTCATCAAATACAACATGTCTAATAGGGCTATGTTGGTTTTGTGCCCACTTATATAACCTAATTATATCACCCAATGATGATGGGTCTTTTATTTCTGACTGGGCCTCTTGGAATGGATTGAAGAAGAGAAGAAAATGTAATTGAGGCTTAGTCCTCTCTACCCATTACTTATATTTGGTTATAGGTCGAGTCAAATCTTGACTCGACTCTAGCCGTCACTATATATTCTTGCTGAAATTTCTAGGGTTTCTCTGCCTCCATCTTTCCCGATTATCTTTGATACTCTTTCTTCCTCTCTGAACCCTAGGGTTCGTGCTTCTTTGTATATGGGCTTATTACTTCTCTGGTGAAGCAGTGTAGATTAGGCAATTGTCGAACCACAAAATTGTCAAACTACATAAAATCGCAGTGTCTTGTTCTTTCATTACTGCTTTCGCAGATTTAAATGCTTAAGAAATCGGACCATTTCCTAACAAGTCGAAGTAAGAACACTCAAAGTGACCATTTCCTGATTTATTTATGTTTTACTCATTCAATAAATTGCGAACACGATTTTGATGAATAAATCCCCCGTGAATAAGAATTATTTATGCTCATGATTTAAAGGCATAATGCAATGATTGATTAATTATTTTAAGAAAATGCATGAATTGTTTTTGACAAAACAATACATCACATATCTTCTCATAGAAAATGAACACTTTATAAATATAATGATTCATAACCCTTTTATTAATAAGGAAAGAAAAAAACGATCAAAATCTTCAAGATTTCATCGAGGTATCTCAGTTTTTAACTGGTGGTTGTAATTTGAATTATTATAGATATTATTATTATAATTATATGCTCAGTTTTCTCTCTTTTGACAATGTATGCTCCTCCTTCACTGAGTAGTTCAGGGGAACATCAAATCATTGAAAAATTCCAACAATATATCTCTTCATGTGATTGGAGTTTGCTACAGAACAGAGCTTGCCACAACTATTGGCCAACTCTTTTTCTACAGCCCTCTTGGCACACAAGCAACGTACAAGAATGGATTAATTTTAATCTCAGCAATCAGATGGCATACAAACACTGGAAGCTTGCTTTTAGACAAGCAGTTCATGCCTTGTGGTGTGCTAGAAATAAGGAGCTTTTCGGTGCTTGTTCTTTTGTACACCAACCCTTTATGGGTTAGAAATTTAGCAAAGGAATTCTATGACCCAAGTGATAGAGATTTTTACTCCGAGTAAGCAGTCATTCACTTTCTGTAAATCCTTGCTGTGTACATTTTACACGTGAAATATATTTGATTCCATTTCAATAAAAAGAAGCTTTTTTTTCTTTTCATATTAATAAAGTTAATAAGTGCCAAGTTTCCTTCGAATAAGAAATATATTGCTTATTGCATGAAAAGATATGTTTATTTTTAAAATAAGAAAAATGAACATTTTGACTAAAAATGTCTTTAGCAGCAAAAGAGCAATATTTTTTCACCCCAACAAAGCAAGAAAAATCCTTTTAATTTCGGCACAATCATATTCAGATCCCGACTTGGATATGGCTATTTCATTGAATTGTTCCGGAAACAGGAACCTCATATAGACCCATACCTTCTTTATGCTAAATAAAGATAAGAACTATTTGTAAATTACAAAAGATATATAATAGACAGCATTTGTATGCATCGAGTTCGTTCAAAACAGATAAAACCGTTTGAAGACAACGGTATCCATTAAGAAAACTAATACATACAAGTGTATAACCACTTCAGTTAGAAGGGGGCCAGAATTATTAGACACAATGACTACAATGCAAAACAAAATACCAGAAGATAACTAGGGCCAATTCTAATAGGAGCACGAAAGAAGCAAGGAATATCAAGCAAAACAAAGTTTTAACTGCCAGATAGCCAGTGTAGTATCTTAAGCAAGCATGAGACTAGCACAAATTCAGTGAGAACAAAATACTGAAGAAATGACTCAAAAAAGGAAAAAAGAAAAAAAGTGAAGATCATCAATGACTTGAGAGCAACCACATCAAATATACACACAATGACCTTACATAAACCTATCACCACCAGATAAGAAAGGGAACAAAGCATGCATCTAATAACATTTCTCTTTGCAAGGAAAAACGAGTTATTTCTTGTGTATGAAGTTAATTTCTATTTTTTTAACCATGAAGAAAAATCAAACAAAGTGCAATAGTTCTCAGTTTTTCACCTCTACTTTTCCACACTATAATATGCGGCAAGCCAACCACATCTTAAAACATGAGATGCTGACCTCTTCCACATGCAACTTAAAAGCTAAATAGTTGCAATGGTTAAAGAGAGAGTTTGAATTGTATGAAAGTTCACAATATTAAACTGCTCACATCGCATGCATCATAACATCGGTGACAAGTACAATATTAAGGCACTCTCAGCAGAAAGCAATATTTCATGTATCCAGTCAAGGCAATTTCTCCCTTATTGTATGGTCAATAGCTGTTAAATGCATTCTATCTATTAAGAGAAGGTACAAGTTAATGAAGTTGTCCTACAAGAATAAATTTTCATTAGGGATAAAATAAGTTATTAGAGGACTGCCCAGCATACCTTAATTCTTGATCCTGCATAATTTGACATCCGGTCCCTTAAGACCGTCAAACACCCTAGCCTGAAAAGTTTTGTGGGGGGCATCAGCATCAGCCTGCTCGTGATCTTTAGCTTTGAATGTTAGGAAATAGTGCCAATATTGTTGAACTACCTTCTCAATCTCAACAAGCTCATACTTAGTGCTCTGGCATTAAGTGAAAAATTTTAAAAGCCAATAAGAATAACATGATTAAAGAAACAAAAATCAAAGCCAAAAGTATGAAATTCTAGTAGTGAGAATAGAAGATATCATATTTTCTAAAAGGGAAACAATATGTAAAAAGAAGTGACGGCAAGAGATACTAACATGTTCAGTATTGAACCACAGTAAAGCTGAGTCAGCCAAGGCCTCAAGATCCTTTACTAGCTTTGGGAATTCCTTAAAATATGGAATAGGATGAAATGGAGCCATGTCACAGCCACGAGGAAAGACTTCAAGGTCAACGTCAAATCCCTATCATATCATTCAACATATGTTAAATTAGAAAGATGGAAAATTGGAGATGGAAAGTGGAATTTAATACTATTCAAAGTAGCCCATGAACGTAAATATTACCTCGCTTTTGTTAATCTGATCACAGTACTTGTTCCATGTGTCTGAATCATAATCTCCATCAGAAGCATAAGGATCAAATGCATGATCTATGTACTTTTCAAGCACATGGTCATCGTCGTCGTCATCATCGTCATTATTAGTGTCATTGTTAGAGTATTTCATGATTGGGAACATCTCAAAGTGCCGACTAGTATTCCGGCCTTTTTTTCACTACGTCTCCTCCTTCAACTACTTCTGTTTCGAGCTTTTGTTTCTTCTCCAACAAGGGTGGAGAACCGGCTTCAATATTGAGGCATGGAGAATTTTCACGAGACAATGCCGATCGCTTCATATTGTCAATTTTGGGAGATGTTTCAGGAAATGATATGTAATTAGGCATACCCTCCTCAGAAGGAGCCTCGTTATCAACCCTGCCATTGCAAGTGCTTTAAGAATCAAACCTTAACCCTAGATTCATCAAATAGGAAGAGAGATATGTATATCATATGTGTTCTTGTGATTGAAGAATATCTGGGTTTCCTTTCCTATTGTAAGTATGATAATATAAACACCGATTTCCCTGAAAAAATACAATTTATCATTAAATAGAGCTATAATAGAACCAAGCCTAAAAATTTCGAGCTCAATTTGTTTATTACTCGAACACCATTTGAGTTCATTTGTTAAGTGTTTCAAACTTAAATTGTTATTCGAGGCCAATAGATTATTTGCTCAAAAAATTAAAAGGCCAATTGTGTTCAACTCATTTAATTTAAGAAGTTTGATTAGCTTGAGTTCAAAAGTTCGATTAGCTCGACTTGAATTCATTTATTTTTTCTGTTTTTCCCCCCAAAAAGTTCCATAAAATATTTGATATCTAAATCATAGTAATGCATATCACCAAACTATACTATTTTTTTAACAAAGTAACATCCATCTACGATATATCAATACCATAATATTAGACTCATCTCCATTATAACTTAACAATTAAAAAACAAAGATAAACCCATTTAATTACAACAATCCATTTAGGTACAAATTTAATAAAAACAATGATAGTGAAATAAGAAGTTGGGTAGACAAGATAATTTCATATGTTTTGACACAAATTGAATGGTTACACTTTGATTCCAAATATTTATGGTGACCAGAACAAACATCTGTACCATTTGACTCTAGGCAAGTTTCTAAATGTAAGGTCGGCAGAATTTGGAAGCTAACAAAAAGAAAGACCAAAGTAAAGGAAAAACATCCATGTCAAAGAGTCATTCACTTTTTTTTTTTCCAATGACAGGTTTCTTGCTGATGACAAACATCTTAAGGAGGCACTACAATTTAAAGCTCCAACGTGCACCAAACATCTGTGCAGATAAAAAATTAGACTACGGCTAAAGTCTTAATATAAAAAATCGTAGGTTAAATCATAAGCAAATCACAAAAATCAACCAATTAAACAGAAAGGAGTAAAAGAGGGGGGAAAAGAACTGTTAGCCCAAAAAACTATTCAACTTGTTCCATCGATCCAGGGAATGAGAAATAGTACTACAACTCTTAAACAAGTAACACAATATAAACATATGAAACGACTGCCATAAGGAGAAAATTTAGAGAGGGAGAATTTATGTCAAGCCAAACACGATCAATTTTTTTCCTAGAATTCCCAGAACCTCAACCTACAGTATGAGGGTTCCGATTCTGATTCCTAAAATCTAAAACCTTAACTAGCACTCAAAAATCGCAAAACAACGACAACAATACCAAACGGAAACAAAACTTACATATGAGTCTCTTAAAATCCCTCTATGCCACAACCGAATGGAATAGAGTTATCGCCAACGGCGAGTGGTGAGATCGCGGCAGATCGGAGATGAGATCTTGAAAGAGGCTGAGAGGACAGAGGTGGGCCGCGATTATGTGTGTGCGAGGCTGGGTGAAAAAAGAAACGAGAGGCCTAACGCTAGCAGAAAGTTTTATCTGAATCTTTCCTTTCCTTTTTCTTTTTTCTTGGATAATATATTAATATCGAATGGATTATTAATTTATTATCGAATTTAGTCTATTTACAATTTTAAGCTATGTGCTTATGTCCCTAATCCTTTTTAGTTTTTTTTTTATCGTTTTTATAGTTTTTATCTCTAATATGTTTTTATTTTTTCAACTTCAATCCGGATCATTTTTGTTTTATAACTCTTTTCAATTTTTTAAATTTGGTCTTCCCAGATAAAAAAAAAAATAGTCGAGGGATAAAATAGATTAAAAAAAACAAACAAGGGAAAAAGTTGAAAAAAATAATAATAATAATTAAGGACCTAAGTTCAAAATTCAAAAAAGGTTCAGAGATTTTGAAAAAAAGTAAAAGACAAAGGATCATAGATAAAAATTGAAAATAGTATAGGGACCAAATTCGTTAATTTTTCATATCAAATTTAGTCAATGAACTATTTTTGCTTTCAATTTTGATCCCTGGTCATTTTTTATCTTTTTTTATCCCAAAACTATTTTTCTATTAAAAATTTGGTCCTTAATATTTTTTATCTTTTTTTAATCCTGAACAATTTTTGTTTTTGAACTTTGATCTCCGATCATTTTTATCCATGAAAGACCAAACTTGAAAAATAGAAGATAGTTCAAGAATAAAAAAGATAAATTGAACAAATAGGGATCAAAGTTAAAAAATGTAAACATGTATATATAAAATAAAAAAAAGATAAGGGACTAAAGCTGAAAAATGAAAACACATATATACATGAGTACAAATCTTTATTTGATTTTAAAATGATAAAAAAGTTTTATAAATATTCTTAATCAATAAATGATTAGGCTATTTATAGAACTATTGTTATTGCTTCAATTTTAAATAAATATTTGTGCTAGAATATTATAAATATATATTTTTTATGTAGTTATGTAAAATGTATAACTATAAAATTATATTAAGAAAATTTGAATTGGTATCAAATAATATTGACCGGTCTCTACCCTTTAGATTGAAAAGAAAAAAGAGTTAGCCCTCTGATTCTGTCCTTCATTGTAAACTTTCTCATTAAAAAAAAAAAAAAAGAGATTTCATCTTTTCTCTTCATTTTTTCTGTGTGCGTGCGAGTCACGCACATATAATCACTTATAACAATTTTAAATACTGGAAATTTCTTGAAGTTCGTAAAGGATATATAGTAAACAAGATTTTCATAATAGAAATTTGTTTTATTTGATAGCTCAATTGCTCAATTAAGTACTTAAATTTACTACTTAAAACAATTAAACGTCTTTGATAACGAATAATATTGTGTTCAATTAATCCAGTGCATTAATTTGACAATAACAGATTCAGAACATTGTCTACCTATTTCATTAAGAAGAAGTTGTTTGGTGCAACATAATTTTCAGATTTGATTTTGGATGCCTTGATCATAATTGTTTGAATTTAATTCGTGAAAATTATTGTTTCCTTTTAATCAAATAGTATAGAGATATCTGGGATATAATTGTCTTGAAATTTATTAGGTATCATAATTATGATTCAAGATTTGGAAAGAATTTTTCATGTTTAGGAATTAGGACTTGATTTAGAAAATTTTATTGTCCTGAAAATTTATCTTAGGATCTTTTCTAAACAAATATTTCATGAGCTATATGTCCTAGTCTCCTAGAGAGGGAAAGCTGATATGAGCTCTATTTTTAGTTGGTGTTAATTAATTGTCATCTTTAATTTTCATAAATTCCAAATAATCTTTTTCATCTAATATGAATTAGGGATTAATTTCTCATGTGAACTAAGCTAAGTTTTTCTTGAACTTAAGTTTCACTACTCTGTTATTTTAGCCCATAAAAACTTGATTGAACTTCTTCAACAAATAAACTTGTGAACTAAATTCAATTTTTAATTTGATTCTAAATTATTTATTTTCATATTAATTAGAGTTTAAAATTTATTCCCGTAGTCAGAATTAATCATTGGAAGAAGATTGGAAACCATAATTTAGATTCCAATTGAGCCTCTCGGCCAAGGCAGAAAACTACCCAACTTTTAGTCCATAACATTTGCACCTTTGGAGTGATTAATACTTAAAGTTTACTTTCAAAAATTTTTTATTACCAACTTTTTTCAATCTACCCTGTAACCGGATTTTGCAGTAAAATCAATGGCATGTCTTGATAGTTGTGATCTTAGCAGGGGCATCTTGGGAAGTTTACAAAATATGTTGTTTTGACTTGATTTTTGATTTGGTCTTTTGCCTCCACCGAAGTAAACCCTACAAACACTTGCTAGAAGCACCTAGATTTCTCTGTAGAAAGTGACATGATTCTTGGATAATGAATTACTGGAATAACGTCGGTACCAAAAAGGGATGACAGTGAGGGAACCTGTATGGATGGAAAAACACAATTTAATCGAGCTACTTGCTGTGGAGTACTAAGAAGTCTTAGTCAGTTGGTTTACATTAGAGGGAAAAAGAAAATCTTGTATGCTAGAGGAAGTGGCATGTGATGTGGTGTGGTAGAGGTGGTAAAAACTCACAGGAATATTTAATATTACATTGATGATACATGTATGTTTTTTTTGTAAAATGGTGCACCTGGTATTTGTATGAAATGATTCTTTTTCCTTTTCTTTTGGGAGGTGGGGGAATTTTCTTTCAACCTCCTATTCTTGGTTTCCGAGTTGAAATTGGGGAATCTTTTTCTTATATGTTTTCACAACTTTGAATATAGTTCATAGAGTAGCTTGACTTTCTCCCAACATATTTGCCCTATCTCGTTTTCACTGATTGAATTAGAACTTGACGTTACAAATTGGTTTCCCCATTGGAAAGAAGTTTTTCTTCTTCTTCTTTTTTTCCCCCTTCTATTTTTATATGAAATGAAATTGTGCCCTGAGAACTGTCGAGCTTAATTTTTGTATTTACTGGTGCTGTATATTGGAGAACTAAGGGACAATTTACTTTTTGCTTGATTTTGGCAATGAACCTGCCACCGGTTTTCCCCTTCTCTTTTGGCTGAAAATCTTTGATATCCTTCCACAAAAATTTCATGATTTTTTTTTAAAGTATTAGAGTTCTTGATGAACTTGCAGAAGTTAAACTCTGTTTATCTTTGGCCGGGTTATTGAAGAATCTAGTTATGCTGGTGGACAAGGAGGATTTATTGATTATTGAACAAGTCCAGGGTTTACTTCAGTGAAGTTTTGATTTGAGGGCAAAGGATCAAATGAAAAACCAAGTCAAAGTAACATATTTTGTGAACTTTCGAAAATGCCCCTAATAAAAATAAAACTTTCAAGACATGTCAGGACTTTATCTTTACCACACTACAAAGATCAAACTAGTAAATAAAAAAATAAAAAAAAACACTGGGGACAAGAAAATTGAAAATAAACATTAGGGGCCAATTATTCTAAATGTGCAAACATTAACGACTAAACCATTCGGGTAAGTATTTTTGTATTAACGACAATTTGACTAGTTCATTATAATTCACCATTTTGTAACCACCTATCTATATACCTTAAGTGACTTGCAGTTGGCTTCGTGCAAAAGAAGCCATTGTACCTGTACGTAACTCAAAAGGAATGTGGTAAGTCTTTTTAATTTTGTTGATTTCTTAAATAACTTTTGGTACACTTGTTCATATAATGTTATTTTTGAGCATGCACCTACATATTTGATTGTTTGAATTTTTGTCTTTGCTTGTTTGAACAAGGATTTTGCATGCTTACAAAATAAGGGCTTTCTATATGTATTATGTATTAGTATTTATATAGTTTTAGTACATGTTCTATAGGGATGTTTATTTAGAGTATTATTTTGTTTGTCCTTTGTTCACATGGTAACATTAATTTGCTATTTTTGTATTTGAGAAAAGCGGCTTGTTATGCGTTCGTAGCAGCTGATAGTATATCAACAGCTTATTACATAGAATGCAAAAGGAAACAAAAAAACAAGCAGCAAATTGAGCAAATTGAGCTAGTTGTTTTATCGGCTCAAGAGTTTGTGGATTTTCTGCCTAAACGATATCCTCCACATGGTGACAAAGAAGTAGAAGCAGACAAGTCAGGTTGTTATCCTGGTAATTTGAGAAAAGCTTTTGCATCAGCAAAAGATTATGGTTGCTACAAATATACAGGAATCAGGGATGATAATTGTTTAGAACCAAAAAGTGCAGTAAGTGACCAAGTGTTTAAACAATTTTTTGATCTTGTATATGTATATATTTGAATTCTTTATATGAGTTCTTATTTGATGTAATTAAAACTTATATTGCAGAAATATAAAATTAAGATTGAGGGCATTGGATTTGTGCCTAAGTCAGCGACAGAGATGGGATATACTTAAACTGATTGAGAAGCGTCCATTAGCAGGTTCACTGCCTTTTGTTCATAGTTTAAAACAGCACGATGGAAAGGCAAGTAATTTGCACATCTTTGAATTTCTTTCTGAATTTTCATAATGAACTTTTTCTTTTTTATGGATGCTCCTTAGGGTATTTATATGGGTCCAACCGATGCTGAAATTGAATCATTAATGAAAAAAGATGAGTCCGAATTAAGGAGTATCTGGAGATCACGCGGTCCTTATTATCGGTTACAGAGAAGAGGATGGTATCAAGTACTACATGGCAAAAAATTCTTGGGGACCGGATTGGGGAAAGAATGGATAGGGTAAAATCAGAAGGGATATCGTACGAAGACTTTCTTATCCAATCAAACCTTTTCGCATGGATTTGGAAGAAAAATGAAAATTGTATAAAACAATACTTTCTCCACTTAGTAGGTTCACTTGGCTCAGAATCCATATTGAAACTTCATCTTCAAACAATTAACTCAGAATCAGTATTGAAGATCTTCGAACAATTCTATGTAAGCAATGAACTTCATAGTTCTTCTTTTGTAAAGCACATAGCTAGGGCCTAGGGAAATCTTAGTGCAAGTCATAGGCATGACTATACATTGTACAAGTCTCATTTTTACAGATTTTTTACCAGTAATACATCGATCCCTTTGATGAAATAAAAAATACAGTGGAAGAAAAAAAAAGGGATTACTTTGCCTTGTGTTTTATACTTGAGCTTTGCTCAAACATCAAGAAATTCTTTTTTAAGTTTGGCTCAATCATATTCACATCCTGACATGTTATGTATTGAAAGTGCCCTTTGTCCCCAAAGCAGGAATCTTCCGTAGGAAAAGTGGAAGGGTTCACATTGGAAGGGAGATGGATAGTCGTAAATAGCTTTTTTCTTTCCTGAGGGTAAGGAACTGTGGCTCAAGTATAGGAAGGTAGGCGAAGGTTTACGGCCGCCATTTGTGTAGAAATGAAATATGCCAATCTTTTCTTTTCTTTTGAATTACGTTCCATCACGGACTTCAATATAGATATTAATATTAGTGTGTAATTAATGTGAAAGGTATAAATAAAGGTAGAAATTTGAAAAAAAATAGTAATTTTAAGACAGGAAATAAAATATTTTTCCAAACTGTCTACTTATTTTTTAAGTTAAATTACTTAAAAGTCCTCTTAACTTATCTAAAAAATTGAAGAAAAACTAAACATTAAATATTTATTAAATTTCTTAAATAGACATGCATATTTTACAAAAAAAATTTAACAATAAAAGAATTATATTTTAAAACCAAACAAGATAGTAGCAGCAGCACTTTTTATATTTGTAAGTAGAGTTTAAATATTGATTGATATGTAAGGACTAATGACTGATAAATCGATACAGCGAAGTATAATTACTCTTCTTGGAGCACAAAATATGATTTCAATCGCATGCAACAATTAATTGTAAGATTGTGGTATTTCTCATTAACAATTCAATTGAATTAATGTTAATACTTATCAAATAAGAAAATGGGGTGAGTCACTGAGTCCTGGGTCATCCGAGTCTCCCCTTTCCTTTATCTTTTTCTTTCTTTTTATTCTTTCATTTTTTATTGCATATAATTTTGAATATTTTTCTAGGGATTGGTCTAAATTGAGTGTTTGAGAAAGAGTAAATATATAGAGGAAACTCGGGAAAAAGAAAAAATAGCACAAACACTGAAGAAATTAATGTTTTTTCCCATACTTGTGGAGATAACTCAAATAATACATTCTTGGATGCGCCTAATAATATTTACATAATAAAAGAATATAAACCAATCCCTACAAGAAGAAGAAATTCCCAAAGACAATAGGAATTATATATTCAAGATTCAAGAACACAAAATCGTTAATTAGCCCAGATGAATCCCATCAAGAGCAGCTCTAATTAACTCCATCAAATGAATCATCCCCAACACAGTTGTAGTTGGCACACTCAAAGTAACCAAAGCAATCATCCCAAGAGCCAAACTAGGCCTAGTATTCATCATTTGTGACTGCAAAATCCCCATGGCTTCACAGATCATGGAATCATAAGACGTGTAGAAACTCTTCTCCCAATCCATCCATTCTTTAGGTGGCTCATAGTTCCTCTCTATCATCTTCATTTCATGAATTCTCTTACGAAGAACAATCATGTTCTCATCCACTTGCCTCCCACTTCCATGATCAGCTTCGCTTCTCATCGCACACGTCAATGTTGAAGATCTCATTTTATGGGCTTTTCTGGTGCAAGAAAATGAAGTTCTTGATGGAAGAAGATCAGTTGGTGAAGAGAATAATAATGATGATGTTGTTGATGATGCCATTGTTGCTTGCATTTTTTGTATTCTTTTTCCCCCTTATCCTTGAGCTGAAAATAATCAATGATTTGAGTGATGAAGATATTAATGGGGGGTTTTTGGAGTATTTATAGGGGAGATGATTTGAAGAATCTGAATCTGAAGGGGGCGGTGGAAATAATCTTATCTTAATACAAGGCTTTTAAGGAAAGAGAAATAGAAGATGCGGCAAAAGCGTGTCGCTGCAGCTGTTACATCGTGTTTTCCGAATTCCGATTACGTCACCTGAAAGAAAAAAAATACTAGTATTTTTTATTTTTTATATATATATTACTGAGAAACGGCCAGTTTTCACGTCTTGAGAGTGACATATCTCGTTGCCACGAGGGGAGGGGAGATTTTATAGGGTGAGGGGCACCATAAAAGGTATGTAGTCGAGCATCATTGGACGAGTGCTGAAATTGTTTTTGTTTGATGAGATTTGAGTATTTTCTGCAGTTTTTAGAAATTTTGAAATATTCCTTTAGTAAAAATTGAATTTCAATAGATTATGAAAGAAAAGCAGGAGAAATGGATCATCTTCAGAGTTATTAGACTCCTAGGATACAATGCATTAAAATTAACGGAATTGATCAATATATGTTTTTTTCTTTTCAAATTTTGAATGAAAAAATAGGATTACATATGTACTATGTGATTCTATTAGTTTTTGCACTACATGCTTATTTGTGTTAATTGACTGATTAATTGGATTTTTTTATAGAATAACATGAAACATCATACTATTTATGATAGAATTTCTTTTTATTTTAATAATTATCTAAAGTAATGTTTGAAATCATTATATTAGTAGCATTATAATTAATCTTTGTATCAAAAGTTTATAAAGGTACACCACTAAGTGTTCAATCTTTTCTATACATTCTATAATTGACAATTCACCATTCCTATTAGCTCAAGGAATGAAAACTAGTAGTATTTCATAGTTTACAATCATATTATAAGTATATAATCTAGAAACTATTATAAGTTTGAAAAAAGATTATTTATTTTTGTATAATTTCTATTTCCATAATAAATTTCTCTTAGACTTTTCATACAAATTAAGAATTTTAAAAACAATACATTATTTTAGTTAAACTACCTTAAAAATTTCTAGTCAAATCATTTAGGAAATTGAAATAAGAAAAGCCAAGTAGAGTTAACATTGAAATAAAAATATACTATATATATATATATATATATAATCTTCTCAAACTATATATATTTTTCATCTCTAAAAAAAATTAATATTTTGAAATGGGATAGTAAATACTTGGTCTTAAGTATAATTTATCACTAATGACACATATAGGTTTCACCATTAGATGCAGAATCCTTGGGAGTTGTAGATGATAAACTTATTCGGGAAGCAGGTGATGATTTGCAGGAGTACCGTTAATGAAGTTTCTCCTAACATGGCCGTTTGGATTGTCTTTGACTTTAACAAAAGGGCGGCGAATTATTTATTATTTATTATTATTATATTAGTATATTATTTTATAGATCTCTCTAATAGACTTAGTATTATTTATTTCGGAAGCATTCAATTCCCCCCTTTAAGAAATATCAAGAGTTAGAGACTTCTAGAACCAGCTTCTGGAACTGCATCATGGTTTCTAGGAAGAGGGCATTTCATGAATTTATATTATTATTGAAATTATATTTAGTAAGAATTATTTTTATAATATAAGTCGTTTTATAGTTTATTTTCTATTTTAAATATTTTATTTTTGTAATTTTTAATATTATTATTCATAACTGTCTAACAGAAAATACGATGACTTTTGTATTTTCATAAACATACAGATGTCTTAATGATGAAGAATATTCCTAGTCATTTAAAATATAATGATTATATTTAGTTTAATATAAAAATTAAAGAGAATCTTTGATTATAAGCAAATTATTACACTATTCTTTTATTAATATAGTTAGTAGTTAGACTATTTGAATTATTAATAGAGTGTATAATTAAGGAGATTGTTTATAACACTTTCTACAAAAAAATATTTATTATAGAAAAGTATTGAAATCATTCAAACTACTTTTTTCTTGGAAAATGCTGAAAATTGAAATTTATATTAATAATTTTTCTGAAAAGCCATCTGGCACCGTGTAACATTAGAAATGAAATATTAATTAAATAATATTATATTCATCTCACAAAGATAGTTAAATAATTTTTTTCACATATTAAAAAATAACGATTAATTTAATTAATATATACATTTTATATATACTTTCCAATACATACTCATATTAATCATTAATTACTTAAATTATTTCAAAGCAATCAACCTACTCAATCATTCTAGAAATATAAATCATTAGACGCACTTTTATACTAATCATTTTTATTCTAGAAAATCATTTTAAAAAAATATTATTTCATATCAAACTTTGAAACTATTATGCATCGACACTAGCAATTAAATAAAAATAATTTAAAAATTTAATCACATAATTATCATTTATAATACTTTTCTTAATCGATATTAATGCAAATCCAAAGTAGATAATTGAAATGAGAGATAATGCCATAATCCATGCAACCAATGCATCGCAAGTTTGAAAGTAGTCTAAAGGTAATCAACCCTAGAGCAATTTGAAACTGCCAAAAGAAACAAGACAAAAATGTTAAAAGTATGTTAATTTAGTTAAAGCAAATGACGTACCAATTCCTTTGGTTCCTGACTTTCCAGTTCCATGAAATGTTAATATAAGGTAACCAAGTCGATATAAGAGATTTATAATGAGAATTGAGTAATAAATAGACAAACTAGAAGCTTGATCTACATCACATTTGGTACTACTATTTCGAGATATACCGCATCAGAGATCTAATGTGAATATGTGATGTTCATTACAAGAAAAGATAGAACAGTCATAACAAGATTCTTTTAAAAGAGGGAAAAATCACATTGGCTCAAAAAGGATGAGAGCTCCCTCTACTGCGAAGTCTTCTCCTTTAGATTAGAACCTGTATGGGATAAATCAATAAAAAGTGCCACATCTGACGTCAACATCCGAATGTCCAAGTAATCACAAACCGTCAAGGGTAAACAGATTAAGAGGGTCAGGAGGGGAAGATTCAACCCGCTTAAGTGTACCTTGGTCTACAAAAGGAGATTCAGCAGGTTCTTCCTGGTATGGTTCTACTTCTACAGAATCACTTTCAAGTGGCTCTATCTCTATATTTTTCTCAATTTCATCAGAAGGAGGCGATGGCTGCTCAAGAGTTTGGTATTTAGGCTTGTTTTTCTCCAGGAGAAGGTAAGTTGTGTAATACCAAAACAAAAGTATTCTACTTTGAGCTATTACTGTCTCTCTTATGCTACTGTCCCTGAACGAGAGGCGCTCCAGTGCCTGCAAGGAAAAATGGTAAGAGATATATAAGTTAAAATAGTTTAAGCATGCTGTCCAAATCCAAAGAAGGCCTTATTTTGACCATTATGTCAGCTTAAAGTGCAATATTGAAATTTGAGTCATGTTGCATTATTAGAGTTTAGCTGAACAAGATGATCTCCATGGAGACATTTCATAAGCTTGATATCTTCAGAATGGACTATAGACATTTCCTGTAGTATCCCCCTACACTGTATGGGCTTATCCAACCTGAAGGTGCTTTATCATATAAGATGAGAAATCCCATTATGTGCTCGGGTGTGTAATCTATTCTGGGCATCTTTTACTTCAGAGCTTTCAGGAGAAGAGTGAGAAACAATGATAGGAAGGTAAACCTGACTGGAAAGACAGTTAGATATAGTTAAGTCTAAAATTGGCATTAAACGAGGAGGGGGAATAAAATAGTGAGTTTAGACAAGCATAGTCATGCAATTTATGGCCCCTCTTCCTTTTCTATCCCATTTCAGGAATGTTCTTTTATAGGTTAGAATTGGAAGCATGGAAGGATGATTAGGCAAACTTATTGCACCTTTGTAATTAAAGATAGACCTTCTCTTTGCACTTTTCTCTTCTTTTGGTCATATATACACTGTATTATTGCCTATTGGTATATGAATGAGAAGCAAAGCTAGTTAAGGAATACAACAATGACTTTAACCAAATCGCATAATTACCCACTCTATACTACAAGCACAAAAACCACTTCTTGAGATAAAAGAAATTTGGGTCTAATTGCTTTCTCTTGATTCTCAAGAATTTATTCTGCCTTAACACAATATAAAAATAAAGGAGACACCGAAGATTGACAACAAAAGGACTTCCACTTACTTGTTCTCCTGATTGTACGTCAAATGGTTGCTGATGATCAAATTGAAGGCCACTAAATTCGTTGATGCATAGACCTTGAAATGCCCTAAAAAACAAGTATTGCTAGCATCATCTGTCTGCATCTCTCTTCAGTGTTAACTACCACAAATCAGAAAGAGTTCTGGCTCAGGTAAGAGTTCATATATTACCAGCGTATCAGGGAAACCTGAGGAATCCAGCGAAACACCACTGGTGTATTTTCAGCGTTGACATAGTAGCCTCCGAATACAATAAAGACTGTCATGAGCGATGGCCCCAAGGCCATTGCGGCTTCAGTGGTTGGAACCATGGCTCCCACAGTCAGACCCATTGCAGATGCAGCAAAGGACTCCACAGTTACAATTCCACAGAACTTGCCAAATCTACAAAGAGTGAATTCTCATTTAATGGTCACAAACAATCTGAAATACTATATCCAGTCCAAAACAACTCACTTGTATTCTAAATTGCATCATGTTTCATTTGCTAACGTCTCTTTAACCAGGAAACCCATTTTTGCATCTAATATGAAACCAACAGGACATACAGTACCTTAAATTAAAGGTCAACCACATTTACAACTGCAGTAGGCCATAAAATTTCAGAATCCTTCCTTTCCCTATTGTACGGGTATAGACCAGAACCCAATAATGGAAAATTTAATGCAAAACTAGAAACCAGAAACCCTCATTTCTACTTAGTTCTCTGGCATTTTTCATTTATTCCATGGAAATTCCAGAAGGAAAACTTCTTTCGTAAATTTGAAAGAAAAAATTGTATTAAGGTTTTGAAGTATTTTCTTCATGGAATATTACTCTTAAAGAGTTTCCCGAGGGATGCAAACAAAAATCTCAACAGAACCATAGGTACACTGTACACCCTTTTCTTTCCATGGTTCTTGCACAGTTGACACACTGAATTATCTGCTTTATTTGGAAGTTAAACATACATGAAGTTTATGTTCCATATTCTTCCTATATAGTTGGTTGGTTTGCCTTATCAGTTTGTTACATACATAGCCTTTTATATTACTGTTCTAAGGTGGAATATCACCTGGATATAGTTGGATGAAGGCGAGCCATGGGGTACAAAATGGCACCAAATAGCAGTGGAAATGATGCTCCAATAGGAATTTCGGCTAACAACTTTGAAAGCAAATATGGACCTAGAGCATAAGATCCCTTGGCACACTCTCTATCAACAATTGCACGTTCCTTGGGAAATACACTTACAGTCTTTGTAAGTGCAGCCATAGCAGTATTTATAGCTGCAACCTGAGTCACAGGAAAAGAAATTAACCAATTAGGGATGAAAATATCTAATCATATCTGCACAAATATTACACTATAATATCATCTTTTGATGGATACTGTGGTATAAGTTAATTTGAGAAATTTTTTAACCCTTCAATTCAATTTTATCAGCGAAAGTAGCAATTAGTAAAGTTATAGCAATGGACAAGACCAAAGATCAAAAGGTGATGAGAATGCTCACAGAGCGGGATTTCGATATTTCCAAATTAAACCAAGAAAAACAAAAAGAGAGAAACCAATCTATCAGTCAAATAGGAAAAATCTGCTTGCACCCATGAGATGGGAATTGAATACAAAAATCTGACCAGAACAAACTTCAAAAATCCAGATAAAACAGTAATGAAACAAAACATGAATAAACAATAAAACAGGAAGAAGAGGCAAGTAAATCTACAGCTTGGCTTTTAACATCTAAAAATGTGGCAATAGAAGAAATGAAAAAGGTGGAAAAGACAACAATATCCATCTGGCGCACACCTCATGTTAGCTTTTACACATTTCATAGAATGAGAGAATATCCAGCCTCAATCTTAAACTTCAATGATCTATATTTTAGTGAACGTGCTTCAATTTTCATTTTATTGTTGAAGAACAAACATTAAAAGGAGGAAAACAAAGCAGAAGCTTAGATAAGATGCAAGAAGCTACCTACTGACAAAGGAGGGAGAGCAGGGGAATAATCAATCAAGAAAACACTAAGTTTGATCCTGTTAAGTGTAATGTATTCATTAGTCTTGTTGTTAAAGAGTATGGCATAACCATAAAAAACATATTTTAATTCAGTGAAAAATAAATCACATCAATAAGTTTTTATACCTGAAGCAATCCCATTCTATCTTGGATTGATGTCTGTGACTTTCCCATCCTCCAGAAAACAGAACCAAATATTATTGCTGATGCAACTGACATTCTTGTTCGAACTTTGTTTGTTGGGCCGTCACGAGAAGCCTATTCATAAAACTAAAATCATCAAACAGAACAAGAAAGGTCTTTATGTTTTTTGTATCCATTCCATAAAATAAAATTATCCTCAATATCTAGGTGCAGGTTTTGGTCTATGTCAGATGAGTTCCAACTTCAAACTGTTATAAATTGATAAAAAAATAAATCTATCTAGTATGACATCCCAAGTCATGTGAAAAAGTCATTGATTTCTAAGTCAAAAAACAATAAACAGGAGTTCACTTTGTAACTTTCAACCCTTCAGACCACACCAAAATGGTAAAGAATAGCATTATCATGTAATGGAGGAAGATATTTTCTAGCAACCAAAGGTTTGCAGGTTCAGTGAAGAAGTGAAGAAAACAAGGGGAACAAAAAACAAAGTAGTTCCTCCATGTAGGGAATTAGAATACATCTTATGTCTCACATGTAGTGAAAGAATTTTGAGATGGACAAAAGGAAGCTAAGGCAAAAGAGCAAGCAAGCAACTGATTCAAAAACTAAGGAATCCTAGGGGCATAAGGCAAAAGAGCAAGCAAGCAACTGATTCAAAAACTAAGGAATCCTAAGGGCATATTAAGGTTTCAATCAGGGAAGATATTTTAATGATTACAACAGAGAATGAACTTTGAATGAAGATCTGACAATTGATGTTGAAGAAACCATTTTGTTGTCACATAAAAGCAAAAAGGCTTCTGAATAAAGCTCTGGTCAAGTATGGAGATTGAATTCCCAAGAAGAAGAAGAAGAAAGTATGGAGATTGGACCATTGAGATTTACTGCCATAATATGTACAAGCACAAAAACCTTTAACCACGTTAAGAGGAAATTTGCAATGTAGAAGCACCTAAATCTTAAAAAATGTATTAGAATTTTTAAGATATTGAAATTAATGATAAAAATCAAGAGCAAGAATGGAAGAGAAAAAGTTTGCAGGGAAAAAAAGTTCCCTCCCACTTTGCACTCCAGGGCTGAAACATAATTCCAAGTAAAGAGGGTAAATACAACAAAAAATATGTTAAATTTTCACCCCATCTAAAAGCTTAACATGATAGAGAGGGGCTGAATTTAATCATTTAATAAATTGGAAGACAAACATACTGGGATTTCGTGGCCCTTTTGTTAAGCAAGTGATGGTTATTGTAACTTAAGTAGCTGCTGCTTTGTCTTTGCATGTTGTAATTGGAAAAAATGAAGAGCAACATAATAATTGAAACATAGCCAAGGGTAAAAACGTGCTTTTAGAAAGGCAATGAAAACAAAAATTTGAGAGATACCTTTTCTTAGACAATGCTGATTCATTTAGAGCAAACATGTGGAGAACAATCAAGTGGCTATGTTTAATATTAGAAAACATGATTGGCCAAAATGTAAATTGGGGGTCATAGTCCAAGAACAAGAACAGCTGAGTAAAATGGGATGTACATGAGCAATAAACAAAAGTTTATAGAATTGGGGCTCCCATGGTTTATTAAAGCAAAGGAATGTATAACCCATGAAAGGTTCAAACTGCCAAGAGTCAAAGTCTATATGGATTATGAAGTTCCTACAAGACACTTGCCTGCATCCAAGCCCGTTTAAGAAGTAAGCAAAACTGCCTCCACCAACCAATTTTCCTTTTGACAACAGGTTTGCTTCTCATCTTCATGCTGCTAGTGTAGTAGCTGTCCCCAGCAAGAGGAGTTGCAAACAATATCGGAGACATTTGTTCCGAGAACGATTCAACTAAACCATCTATCCTTTTCCGGGACGAATAGACACTCTCAGCAGAACTATAATCTACTGATATTAGATCAGCCAAAAATTCAGCAGGGTTCACATGATCGGGGCAAGTATACCTGTAAAAAAATGCTGATATATGAATTCGAATATATAGTTCTAGAAAAGCATAAGTTGGGGCAGAATTAATCATAAATGCAAAAGATGAAAATGCTCTGTCTAAGAACTTTTAATTGATCAGAGCCTATGGGGTGCAAACAAGGGGCAATGAATTCTGGAAAACACAAAGTCAGTGCTTGAGGTTTAGAGAACAAGAGTATGACGAGGCAGACAGGAACAGAGATGAGATGATAATTAAAAAAAGTATAAAAAAGGTTTTATTTCTAGAATTTTTTTATATAAGAGAATTAGACAACAAACCCAAATTTTGCAAAGTACTCCAATGGCTTTTCTTGTGCAGGCCCAGCATAAACAAGTGCTCCTTCTGTTAACAGAACAATGTCGTCAAATTTTCCATACACTGATCCTCTGGGCTGGTGTATGGAGCAAATCACTGTATGTCCATCCTTTGCAAGTTTTTGCAGAGTTTCCATCACTTTTTCTGATTGGAAAGCATCAAGCCCTGAAAGCATTATTCATTTTGAGACAAAAACATATTACTTCCATATCTGTGAGCAATACCCTACCAGAGAGGAGGACAAGAGAAAAGAAGCCTAGATGGATACAAGTACTTGAGTAATTAAAGTTTGTAATACATTAAAGAGTGCTGAAGTCCTGCTTTCATCAATGAGTTGGTCTCCTAGCGTTCTAGAAAATAATGATACCGAAACTTTACAACCATTAAACCTAATCGCTTTCTTGAAGATCTCAACATGCAACTTAAAAAATCAACAAAAATATTAAAACGCAATGCTGAGGTTTATTTCTCATGTTACAATGTTGTTCATTTTGACCTTCGAGGAACAATGGTATACATAACACTACCTAAGAACGCATTCTGGTCTTATTATACAGTACGTGTATATACCTAAACACTCCATCCTCTAAATCCTTACAGGATCCCAGACATGAATTTCCAATTTAATAAATTATTATTTTCAGGATCTTGCACAGCCCAGATAGGCATCTTTAATAAAGGATGCATAGTTTTGGTGATGATCGACTAGATCTTCCAGTCCAACTCTCATTGAAAGTGATCTGATAAAGGCCAACTTTGACACAAAAGATAAAGAAGTTTGAAACAGTAGCATTCAAAGCCAGAAGTCAGAGGAAAAAGCAATGCTTATATTGTTAGCTTGATCAGTTGAGTTTCTCAATGCTTGATCAAGTACAACAGCTCAGGAAAACTTCATTACAAAATTCATTGTTTTCCAATTTCAAGAGTTTCGTTATTCTGAAATTTAGAATGAATACCTTGAATCAAATGCTATCTAGTCTGTCCATAACTTATGCATATTAACCTAGTCCCAGAGGTAATAACCTCGGTTAAGCAGCCTTAAGGTTTGCAGATATATTTGTAACTGTAAAACTGATACCGAGCAGTAATATTATTACTTAGTATATATTATCATCCCAAAATCTATATCAGGGAGAAATTGATCAGTTTAAACCCCAAGGATTACATTGGCTTGACCAGTACAAATCTAAGAGTCAGTGTAGGTTATATGTTTACTTAGACATCTGATATTTCCTAGAGATGTTGAAGGTGAGCAGTAATGCTGCCCTTTAACAGTAACATTTTTTAAGAATATAATTCGCATTGCCACTCTGCAGCTAGTGCATATCTGAAATCAGCAGGAATTAATAAATGTTTAATCACAGAATCAAATGATACCATGGGTGGAGCACTGGTCCAAAAGAACAAGTACACATAAAGGAAAAGAAAAAGTACCAGTAGTAGGTTCATCAGCAAAAATGACAGATGGACTTGCAATAAGTTCACAAGCCAGTGACAATCGTTTCTTTTCACCGCCACTAATCCCACGGACCTTAGCATCTCCAACACGGGAATCAGCACAGCTGACCTTTTTGACAAAAGAATATGCAGTCATTAGATGAACAATAGATTTTATGTTTAAAGACAAGCGAACCCCTCTTCTGCATAATTGTTGAAAAGTAGAGGCATACATAGATGAGATGGTAGACCTAAAATTTAAGTTTGATCAAGAAAAGCATAAGGTACCATATAGACATTAATATGCAAGCATACGAATTTCGGATGCATACAATGCATAAAACACATGCATGTTATAGTATGAGCCAGAATTACACAAGATCCAATTATGCTATCGAAAGGTCTATATTGAAATGATGGTCTACAGAAATAAAAGTCAAGGTTGCCTTACCAAACCTAGTTTAAACAAGAGATTATCAACATATTCATCTCTTTCTTCCACAGAGGACAAATCCTGCAGCTGCATTTCAGCAGCAAGAGACAGTGTTTCTCGTACTGTCAACTGTGTGAAAAAGAGGTCCTCTTGTCTGATATAAGCAAACCTGTATAAGCAAGTATGAATCTTGCTTAGAGCAAACCCATATCAAAATAATTTAAAAGACAACTTGCTAACTTCAAAGAGTTTAAGCAGACTCACTTATAAGCCTTCTTTGAGATTTTCTGGCCATTGACTTCCAAAAGGCCAGATAAATGCAATCGAGGTGAGGCCATTAACTGACCAGACAGAACATTGAGTAGGGTTGTCTTCCCTGATCCAGAAGGACCCATGATGGCAAGCAATCTGCCAGGTTGTGCTTCCCCACTCACATTTTTTAGTAAAAATCTTATCTGGTTTTGATGAAAGAAGAAAAATAAATTGCAATAAAATGAAATATAAACAATAAATCAACTCCATAAGTAAATCGTTTCCTTTTTTTCCATTAGAACACTGGCTATGTTGAAACAATAATACTAAAGCAAACGTGTAAAATAGAAGAAATGTACATCCTGTAAAGAATGTAAATGAGAAAAAGAATACAGTGCCTTGCTTTTATTTATTTTATTTTTTGCAGGTATAATTGACTCTGACGAACAAAAATTGCTATCAGTTTTATCTTTCAACAAGTTGTTTTCACTGAGCTTGCAAGATTTATCTGCATCTAGAAAAGGAGGTGTCTCCTTATTCCTTTAAGAAGTTTAAAATTTTCTTTATTTCTATCAATTTCAAATTGGAAACATTTGAAATGTTACAAATTACAAAATCCTCACACTGAAACATACTCCAAGTACACTACAGATAGATAGATACAAAAAAAATTGGAACATATCTATTAAGAAAATGCGAATAAGCAAACCCAACCAAATATAATATCGTTAAAAAAATAAAAATTGGCCTAATATCAGAAAAAACAAAAACTCTGGATTTTTCTTATCAACAAAACAAATAATAATAATATCAGAAAGAAAAAGGAGAAGAAGTCAAGAAGGAGAGAGACTTCGAATAAAAACGTAGTACCACTGTACTCACCGATTGCGAAGATTTATCTGACAAAGAACAAGTTATGTTCTTCCACTCAATAGTTACCGATAGTACTTTCCCAGTCGCCGGAGCACCTTCACCGGCATCGCCATTCCTCTCGTAGTCATCCTCCTCCTCCTCATTATCCAACAAAAGAGCCGGTCCCGGAGCAGAGACCAGACGTAGCAGTAGCGCCGCCCCCACAGCCACCAACAACTGGCCCAATCCTCCACCTTTCCCGCCAATTCTCAGCATTATCTTCTTTTTTTAATGACTATTTATTTTATATTATTTTTGTGAGTTCCTCACTCTGTAGCTAGCAGGGGGAGACAGACAGTGATTGAAATGATGATGAAGATACCCAAAGTATAAATCGAGGCGTTCTGGTGTTGTAGATGATACGGCGTCGTTGTCCGTGGAAAGTAATTGATATGATGACGTATTTGGTAAACGCCCGGAAAATTTCAGTTGGAGAAGTAACGGTAGAGGAGTGATTACGGGGTTGTACAGTGGACACGTGTTCCCATTAGAGGATAAGATAATAAGAATGTCCAATTTGGACATATTAATATTTGGGTTGGGCTATGAGGTATTTATGGTAAAGATAACCCAGGAAAGGAAAAAATATATATATTGTAAAGAGAAAAGAATAATTGAGGCGAGGTTGGGTTAAACAGTTTGCAAGGTAACCGGTCAATTAGTTTAAAGTTATACAATCTCCGAAATTGATCGTCCATTCTTTATTTGGATGAAAAAAGTCTTAAAAAAAACTTTTAATTTTAATTAAATTTTTTAATTATCTTTAATATTAATATAAAAAATGACCCTGACATACCCTCCAAAGCTCTCATAATAATTCTAAGACTATCTTATATAAGATATAAGATTTTAATAAATAATAGGATTTATAAATTTGTGAGATATGAATTCTTTAAATTAAAGAGTTTATTAATAAAACTTTCGATTAAAAAAAGTTATTTAATGATAGTGAGTATTCAATTTTAAACAAATATAAATATAAGTATTGACAAATTTAAACAAAATTGTATATTTTTATTTAGAATAACTAGCTAGTTAGAAATATTCTATCTTTTCCGTTTTGGGGGGGAAAAAATTAAAGTTTTGATTTAAAAAATTCTATGCACAACATTTAAATTAGATAGATATTAATCACACAATACCAACTCAAAATTATGTAATGGGTTATCCACAATCTTGCTAATTCTCATTTTGGACATATTCCTCTTGACCCTTTGCCTTGAGGTGTCTTTTGTCACTTAGTAGGAATCTTGATTGTTTGTGACTTTTTGTTAATATTACTTGTTTATGTGGATTTGAAACTAAAAATATTCATTTTTTTCATAAATAATCGATATAATCTCTCAATTTATATGACATTGGTTAATTACTTTATAAAAATAGTCAGTTGATTGGAGATAAGTCTCTGATAGGAGATAGTCTATTGATGTAATTACTTTCAAAATTTTTAACATGATTAGCTAATAGAGATAATGTTATATTAGCTAACTCAAGATCAAATCAAAACACTTTTTTTTTTTTTATAGTTTCAAACGTGCATAAGTAGTTCCAAATATGGTTAGGTTATAGAGAAGTGGTTTAAACTTAATTGTTTTCTTAACTTTGTGGCAATCATTCGATGACAATAGACAAACGATGAACATAATTATTTTTTCTGATAGTCTAGACAATCTTGTTGATTGAAGATCAAGTCAAACCACTACTATCACTCCTTCAAACATGGAAAAATGGCTCTAAATGTGGTTCGGTCGTGGAATAAGTAGTTTTAATGTATATGTAAACATAGGGAACATTAGATAATTGAGCTTGATGACCAAGAAAATCAATGATAGTATCAATTTAAACAGCTCTTCATTTATCAAATTACATTTCTAGCTTTATCTTTATTATTTTCCTAAGTTTAAAGTTTGTTTAGATAGTTTTATTTACAATTTTTCTTTATCGCTTTGTAGATTCAATTTTTGCCTTGTTTTAGGATTAGAAACAAGATAGTTAGGTCGAAGAGTTATTTGTAATTACTTGAGCTATTCAAAATAATAAAATTTGTTCATTCCAAAGTCCTTTTTCCAAACATTTACCGATATGCATTACACCAAAAGATATTGGAGGCTTTCTATAGTTGTTTCAATAACCCATCATTTAAAAATATATTTCACGGACTCATCAAGCTCAATTGATTGAAACTTGGAGCCGTTTTGTAGCCATTGACATCTCATTTATTAGTTAGTTCAAGACTTCTTACTTAAAAGTTAAAATTATTGATTGACTCATCGATGAGTTGTATTTTGATCAATAACCGTATGCATATATATATATATATATATATATATTATTGATGCTAATTTAACCCAATAACTTTATTATTGTTTAATTTTGTGAGGCTCATAAATAATTATTGTCATTTGTTAATTTTTAACTCTTTGTTATATTATCGACATGACAATTTATTTTTTCACTAAAATTTAAATGATTCTTTTATGTATCACCTATGTGTGTGTGATATAAAACAAATTGCAATTTGCTTTCATATGTAGCAAATAATATTATGATATTAATATAATTACATGAAATTTTTGTAGGGGGACATAAATTCCTTTGACCTCGTTACATTAAGAGCATCTCTAGTGCATAATGTCAATTTAAAAAAAAGTTATGTTACATCATTAAATTTTTATGTCTAATGTAAATGTCATAAGATAATGTAATGCTAACATGTTATTGACAATTTTAAGGAAAATATTATCTCTTAACATCCTTTTTGACATGTTGACTCAATATATATAAATAATATTATATTTTAATAAATTAATCAATTATCAAATGACACGTGTACAATGTAATTAATCGTTGACATTATGTATTTTAAATGATTTTTAAAGTTAAATATCAAATGACTTGACATTCATCTTACGTAAATTGATATATTTTTTTTGATATTGACATTGTTGAATTGAAGATATTTAATATTCATTAATCCAAATCTAGATAGCACATGCAACCTCCATCACAATGTATCATGTTCAAGTACCTAATTAATATAATATGCAATTCTATATACGATCTTAGAGACACAGAATATTCCCACGAAGGACATGTACTTGAAATTAGAACTTTAACTTTGAAGAGGTAATAGCATATGGTCCATTAGCTAGCAGTACTTTATACTATATGCTTGGTCTAATTAATATTTTAGATCTCTCAATTTCTTACATTTTCTTTCCATAAATGATAGTATATCCTAAACTTTGATAATATTAAAATAGTCTTCTAAAAATAATAAGCATAATTTTATTTTATTTGCTTAAATTAAACTAGATTCTTTTTTAAGTATTCAAAAAACTGAACTTGGAGTAACCAACATTTCAATTGGCGGTTAATTGACAATTACTATATTTGCTCTTAAATATATAAATCGTTAGATAATTTTCTTTTATTTTTAAAATATAAATTATTTTATAAAATTTTATAATTGAATTTCAATATTTCTCTTATTTATTTTCATATAGTCATCTCATAGATTTCTTATTTTCAAGATAAAACCTTTAAATTTTATTATTCTCAAAATAAATATAGTTTTATTTTTCTTATTTATAAGACATAATGATTAAAAATATTTAAAAAGGAAAAAAAGTTCATTAATTTGTATAAAATAAAAATTTAACAACTTATATTTATGTATGAATAAAGTAAAACAAAATTCAACAAGGGATTAAACTCTTGCATATTTAAACCAACTTAACAATTTAGTTAGTTGCCTAAAAAAACATTAATTAGTAAAACTCTTTTTATTATAGAAAAAAAACAGAATTGAAAGAAGTTAAGTTTCAAGAAAACCCAATAAAAACCTCCTTCATAAAATGTATACACATTAAGCATATTTAAAAGATTCAACGATATAATAAGACATGGGGGTAAATGCAGGTGCTCTGTCGTGCATTGGAGTCCTACCTATTCATAATTGTTGTATTTCAAAAAAAGAAAAAAGAAAAAAAGAAAAAAAGAAAAAAAGAAAAGAAAAACGATAGAGTAAGACGCTAAATTAATGTAATGTGTGGACTCATGCCGGTAAAGCATAGTACATTTTTCTATTTTCCGCATTGCAAAATTACCTTAAGTCTCACGCTCTCTAACATTGCGTGCAAGACACATACCAATCCTACAACATTATATCCCACCATCCAGGAGATCTCTCACTATTTTTACACGTCATGGTCAACTGCTTTTTAGAGAGTATAAAACTACATTTACATCATTCCTATACTAAAAAACAAAAAAAAATTAAAAAACCAAGAAAATCACTTTCAGAATAGAAATCAAAGATTCATTCCCCTTCCCCATCTCCTGAATTCAAATGAAATCTTCACCCGTGTCCAACCACCAACCTAAATCCAGCCTTTTCAAACCTAATCTCAATTTCTTCTTGAATCTATAGGATTCAGTTTGTAATATATAGAAATTCACCAATCAGAATCCGAAAGTTTTGATCTTTTTTTTTTCTCTTCACTTTCTCACTGTTCTTTCATCAAAGAATCTTGATTAGATCCTGAGGAACTAAACAATTATTATGAGAATTCATCGTTTTAGTAAATAATTCTAACTGCATTTTAGCAGATATTGGATTATCCTTGGCTTTGGAGCTCATCTTGATGATTTGAGCTTGTTTCATTTCATTCCATGCTACAGAGACCGTATCTGGATCCCTGTATGAAATGGGAACTGAGAAGAAATGGCTTTTCGCACTCTTCTTTGCAGCCTTTGTTTCATTCCTCATATTCGTATCTACAATTTTTGGGTTTAACTCGTCCTACTATGCATTTAGCTCGAACAACCCTTTAACCTTATCTGTTCACCACGGCCCAGGACATCCACCTTCTTTTGCATACTATATTTCAGGTGGCCATGGCGATGGTGACAGGATTTTTAGGCTTCTGTTAGCTGTGTATCACCCAAGAAATAGGTATTTATTGCATATTGGGGCAGATGGGTTGGACGGTGAGAGGAGGAAGTTGGCCGCGATGTTGAATTCTATTCCTGTCGTCCGGGCTTTTGGTAATGTAGATGTGATTGGGAAGCCTGATCCCGTGACTTACATGGGGTCCACAAACATAGCTGCTGTTTTGAGAGCGGCTTCAATTTTGTTGAAGGTGGGACAAGTGGGATTGGTTTATTACTCTTAGCGCAATGGATTATCCATTGATGACACAAGATGGTATGGTACTTTTGGAACTTAGTTTTTTTTTGAATTGAATGTGTTGTTACAATTGCTTGATTTCCTTGAATTTATTATTGTGTTGAATCCCGATGTGTTCATTTTGTGCAATAACTTTTGATATAACTCTTGATACATCTGATTTATCTGAAATGACATTTGGTATTGCTTATAAATGGCGAATGAAGGATAAGTAATCCCAGAGAAGGGTCTCTGAAGTGTTGAAGTACGGAGAAGGGTCTCTGAAGTGTTGAAGTACGCATTTAATGAACAGGATTATGTTGAGACTTCTGGGCTTCTTTTTATGGGATTTGGGGCTTTCAATTTTTTTTTCTTCTTTCCGACTGATGTAGGTCCTCCTATTTTGATTGATTACCTGTTATTGAATCGGTTCTGAACTTTATGGGGGAAGGGAAAAATAAAATAAAATTATGGTACTGTGTATCTTTTAGCTTTTAAAAGCATTGAGTGTTGAATATTTTACAATTATTTGTTTCACCCACTTTTTCCAATTTGCCAGCTAAACATTCGCGTTGTTGCGGTGCAATGTCTAATCTGAATGCTTGGGTTGATAGTTACTTGTTTTGGATGTTTACTAAA